>WNWK01029684.1:0-24174 GCA_009830355.1 Cherax destructor
ACACACACACGTGGCAATGCTTTATTTACAGGGAGCAAAGTCGGGGTATTTTTCCAGAATGGTCTGTAATATACCACTGTGGATAAAATACTTTGACATATCTTGAACATTTCTGAGTGAGTTGTCTCTGAATTCATTAATTTTATCGCACTCCAGTACATAATGACGCAGGGTGTGACAATAATCCAACTGGCAAAGTTTACATTTTGTTTGGTCTACATCTGGTGGTGGTGATTTAACCTGCCAAAGATACTTGTAACCCAGCCGGAGGCGGGCGGTAGTGACATCCAAGAGTCTGCTTATTTTGTTGGATGCACCATAGACATGTGGCTCCTCCTGCATGATAGAATGATGATAGATGGACTGACTGGTGTCAATCTCCCTGAGTCTTAAGTCAATAAAATTCAGTTGAAGTTCTTTTCGTATTATTGTTCTCAAACTGCTAACTGACAAGCCAAGATTGTAATCTACCCCCTCTTTGAAAGCATAAAACTTAGCAGAGAACATTATTACTTTTTCATAGTAAGATAGGAAGAAGTTTTAAAATAAATCGACTGCTTACAGTATAAAAAGAAAAAGCCAAACTTTTCAGAGCTTTTTAAACAAATTTTGTAAAAGAAATATACATTACTCTCTGATCACTGAAAGTCTACCTGGAGGGCATTCCGGGGATCAACATCCCTGCAGCCCGGTCTATGACCAGGCCTCCCGGTGGATCGGGGGCCTGATTAACGAGGCTGTTAATGCTGGCTCCACGTAGTCCAACGTACGAACCACAGCCCGGCTGATCTGGCACTGACTTTAGGTATCTGTCCAGCCCCCTCTTGACGACAACCAGGGGCCTACTGGTAATGACCCTTATGGCTGGTGGGAGGCTGTTGAACAGTCTTGGGCCCCGGACACTTATTGTTTTTCTCTTAATGTACCAGTGGCGCTCCTACTTTTCACTGGGGGTACGTTGCACCGTCTGCCAAATCTTCCAGGTGTAGTTAAGGTGTTTGATGGAACTTATACGTGCAGTAAGGTTCTCTGTGCATTCTCTACATCTGCATTCACCTGCCTTGAATGGGGATGTTAATGTACAGCAGTGTTCTAGCCTAGAGAGAAAAAGTGATTTAAAAAAATTTATTGGCTTGGCATCTCTTGTCTTGAATGTTCTCATTATCCATCCTATCAGTTACACACCCAGGTCTTTCACATTACTTTTTCCGCTCTATTGTGTGATTGGAGTTTGTAATATACTCAGTCCTAGCTATTATTTCCTCCAGTTTTCCATAATGGAGTAGTTGGAATTTGCCTTCATTGAACATCTGTTGCCCATTGGAAAACTTGGTTTATATATTCTTGGGGATTTGCCGTGTCCTCAATGGATGACACTCTCATGCAGATCCTAGTATCGTCTGCAAAGGATGATACAGTGCTGTGGTTTACATCTCTGTCTATGTCTGATATGAGAATGGGAACAGGATAGGTGCGAGTACTGTGCCTTGTGTGACAGAACTCTTCACTATGGCAGCATCCGATTTAAAAAATTCAAAATCTATAAAACTTGATTTTATTGCATTTTTGACGATTTAAGGCATTTTCAAGGATTTTGTGAAAACTATTTTTTAGATAAAATATACATATGAGTAAGCTTCCTTAACTCTGTTTACCACTACTTTTTTGTTCGATAGGTTAGGAAGTTGAAGATCCATCTGCCTATTTTGCCAGTTATCCCTTTAGCACGCATTTTATGTGCTATTACACCATGATCGCACTTGTCAAAGGCTTTTGCAAAATCTGTGTATACTACATCTGCATTCTGCTTGTTTTCCAGAGCATCTAAGACCATATCATAGTGGTCTAGCAGTTGCGAGAGGCAGGAGCGACCTGCTCTGAAACCATGTTGCCCTGGGTTGTGCAATGTTTTGGAGTCCAGGTGGTTTGCTATCCTGCTTCTTAGAACTCATTCAAAGATTTTTATGATATGGGACGTTAAGGTTATTGGTCCATAGTTCTTAGCTACTGCTTTCCTGCCACCTTTATGGGGTGGGGCTATATCCGTTGTTTTTTGTGACTGTGGAATCTCGCCTGTGTCTAAGCTCCTTCTCCATAGCATACTTAGGGCCTGTGAGAGGGGTTTCTTGCAGTTCTTAATGAACACAGAGTTCCACGAGTCTGGGCCTGGGGCTGAGTGCATGGGCATGTCGTCGATGGCTTTCTCAAAGTCCAGTGGAGTTAGGGTTATGTCAGAAATTTGGCATACATTGGCAGGGTTTTGAGGCTCATTCATGAAAAAAATGTTTGGATTGTCTATCTTTATGAAAAGAAATATTTCGAATTTCTTTCAATTTCACTAATCGCTTTTAGCTCCTCTTGACTCTCCTGGATCCTGTATGAGTCCTTTACTTTAGCTCAATATTTTCCACTTCCCTGGTTAGCGCTTCCTTCCGTGAATCAGATAGTCCGGCATTCTTGAGGAGCTCAGTGATTCTTCGTCTTCTCCTGTATAGGGAGCGTCTCTCTCTCTCCTGTTTACTTCTTCTCTTCTTTTTCGTAGAGGAATATATGCATTGAACATACTTCAGCTACCAGGTGGTTGATCTTTTCAAGGCACTGGTTAGGGTCCATGTAATTTAAGATATCTTCCCAACATGTTTCATTAAGGGCATAGTTTACCAGATCCCAGTTGATGTTCTTGTTGTTGAAGTTGAATTTGGTAAAGGTACCCTCATAGCTATATGCGTTTTGCTGATCAGGACTCCTGTGCATGTACGTCTGGACTTCGATTAGATTGTGATCAGAATTTGTTGTTTTTTATATTGTTATGTTTCTTACCAGGTCCTCATTATTTGTGAAGATAAGGTCTAGTGTGTTCTCTAGTCTCGTTGACTCCACTATCTGTTGACTTAGGGTGTGTTTGTTGCAGAAATTCAGCAGCTCATGTGTGTGTGACTTTTCATCTGAGCTGCCTCCAGGGATTATTTCTGCTACAACATTATTTGCTATATTCTTCCATTTTGTATGTATAAGATTGAAGTCACCAAGCAGCAAGATGTTTGGGGATGGGGCTGGAAGGTTTTCCAGACAGGAGTCAATTTTTGATAGTTGTTCTTTGAGCTGTTGGGAAGTTGCATCTGGTGGCTTATATACAAGTACAATGACTAGGTTTTGGTTCTCGATTTTTATTGTCAGAACTTCAACTACATCATTTGTGGTGTTCAGTATATCCGTGCAAATGAGCGACTCTTTGACGTACAGGCCAACCCCTCCCCTTGTTGCCTGTTCTTTCTGTCGCATCTGAAAAGGTTGTACCCAGGTATCCATATTTCACTGTCAGGTAATCTTTTGCGTGGGTCTCTGTGAAGGCTGCAAACACTGCATTTGACTCCCCTAGAAGTCCACTAATGAAAGGGATTTTGTTGTTGGTAGATGGCTTAAGGCCCTGTATATTAGCAAATATAAATGAGGTTGTGTTTCATGTTTGTTGGGGGGATTTCATTGTTGGCATCAGTAGTTGTAATACTATGACACTCCCCATCATCCTTTGTCATACCATGACACTTCCCATCATCCCATGTCATACTATGACACTCCCCATCATCCCATGTCATTCAGAACATACATAGCAGAATATTAATCTCTTCCACTTATCCTCTTCTTTTAATTATGTCGTACCGAGAAAAAACCGAATCTGCGAGTTTGGTCTTAAAATAAAGGGTCATTTATTTTTATGCACTAAATGTACGAAAATAAGTCTGATTAAACTAAAATAATTTATTTTAAGTTAGGTTAGATTAGATGAGGTCTCTAAGTTAGGCTTGCTGCCAAACTGAATTTTTTACAACATTTTCAATGAAGAATACATCTGTTAATCCGTAAAAGAACATTTTGGAAAAGTTAAAAATTTAGGGCAGTGCTTAATACGGCTTATTAGGAACGACATATACACTCAGGGGCTGTGTTACCAGGTACACCTGTATACCTGACCTTTAAACAAACTACCTAAACAGTGAATCACCTCAGTGCTTGCAGACATGGTCAAGAGGTTCACTTGTTATTCAGACTGAACATCAGAATGGGGAAGCAATATGATCTTAGTAATTTTGACAGTGGAATGACTGATGGTGAGATTATCATATACAAGACTGATGGTGAGATCACCATACACAAGACTGATGGTGAGATCATCATATACAAGACTGATGGTGAGATCACCATACACAAGACTGATGGTGAGATCATCATACACAAGACTGATGGTGAGATCACCATACACAAGACTGATGGTGAGATCACCATACACAAGACTGATGGTGAAATCATCATACACAAGACTGATGGTGAGATCATCATACACAAGACTGATGTCGACATCTCCAGATTGTACATTGCAATGAAAAACACAGAAGCAGAATTTGGAAAGGTCATCAAACATGAAAATATCTGACAGGAAAGACTGATCTGTTGAGATTCCTGAAGATACATAACGAAATTATGCCATCAGATCTCCCATATTCATTTGATAATAATACCTTAGGTGGCACAGCTGCCCTACACCTTCTATCATTCTAATGTGTAACCACAATCATATTCAGACGAATCTTCCTTCAACACATCACTAAACAACTGGTGAACTCTACCAGGATAATAGGCGAAAGCATTAACAGAGAGGTAGCTGGCCTGAAAAAATCTCTGGAAAATAGCAGGACTTATTGAAATATCCAAACAACTAGCAAAATCTTTACGAATTCCTCTCCAGCAAGACTGCAAACATGACCTTCCCACCTGAGAAGAAGGTTGTCATCATCATAATTCTTATTAACGCACAAGATGGGCTGAAGTGTGACATGTCAGCCGCATAATTTGTTCATACGTTGTTGTGATCCTTGGAGGTCCAGCTGCAAGCACATGGGTGGTGATCTTCAACACTGGAAACAATTTCACATAAATGCATGTCAATACCATCGCTCGTAGACTAAGAAAAGAGCAGCACTGGTCTTGCTTGTTTCCCACAGCTTCAACAACTGTGATACTATTGTTGATAAATGATTCAGAGAAGTGAAAAGTTGATGAATGAGACTTTTGTGCAACACACGCCCCGATGGCATGGTGGCTAGCGCTCTTGCTTCACGCACGGAGGGCCCGGGTTCAATTCCCGGCGGGGCCGAAACATTTCGAAGTGTTTCGTTACACACACATACACACATACAACAGGCCTATTGTCTAATCGACATGTTCCTAGGACAAAATGGTAACTAACATGGGAATCTTCATTGTAGAAACATCTTTTGTGTATTGGAATCAACACATACTGGCGGGCGAAACGTTTCCTCTGATAGCCTTTTCGAAGGCGGATACAGTAAGACGTCTACATGGGGAGCGTGAAAGTTCTTCCTCGAAGTCACAGATACTTTGTCCCACTTTGCAGTCAATCCACAACTTGAGGTGGACCTTGACACCAGCATCTTCAAACTCCATGAAGGTAACATTGTGGTCAGTCACAAGATCAACCACCACAACCCTGTCTACCAAGCACCAAGTACAAGATCAACCACCACAACCCTGTCTACCAAGCACCAAGTACAAGATCAACCACCACAACCCTGTCTACCAAGCACCAAGTACAAGATCAACCACCACAACCCTGTCTACCAAGCACCAAGTACAAGATCAACCACCACAACCCTGTCTACCAAGCACCAAGTACAGGATCAACCACCACAACCCTGTCTACCAAGCACCAAGTACAAGATCAACCACCACAACCCTGTCTACCAAGCACCAAGTACAAGATCAACCACCACAACCCTGTCTACCAAGCACCAAGTACAAGATCAACCACCACAACCCTGTCTACCAAGCACCAAGTACAAGATCAACCACCACAACCCTGTCTACCAAGCACCAAGTACAAGATCAACCACCACAACCCTGTCTACCAAGCACCAAGTACAAGATCAACCACCACAACCCTGTCTACCAAGCACCAAGTGACTTGTAATGATAAAAAAATACAAATAGAATTACATACAACGCATTTTTTGACCATGAGTGACTTGTCCTGGAGCCTGGCAGCTGGATCACCAGTGATGTGACGCTTCAAGAGTGACCTGTCCAGGAGCCTGGCAGCTGGATCACCAGTGATGTGACTCTTCAAGAGTGACCTGTCCAGGAGCCTGGCAGCTGGATCACCAGTGATGTGACTCTTCAAGAGTGACTTGTCCAGGAGCCTGGCAGCTGGATCACCAGTGATGTGACTCTTCAAGAGTGACCTGTCCAGGAGCCTGGCAGCTGGATCACCAGTGATGTGACTCTTCAAGAGTGACCCTGTCCAGGAGCCTGGAAGCTGGATCAATAGTGATGTGACGCTTCAAGAGTGACTTGTCCAGGAGCCTGGAAGCTGGATCACCAGTGATGTGACTCTTCAATAAATTATATCTCCCGGGGAATGCGGACGGACTCGACAAGACCAGCAGTTCCAGGTTCCATTTGTGGACTTGGTTTCCCACGGCATCAGAGAGATGCAATGTTCAGGATAAAAGTGACAGTAAGAGGACATCAACACACACATTAGCAACTCGTGATATTCTTCTATGGCTTAAGAGTAACGTCACAAGGTCAAAGCATCATGTGATATCAGTGCGTACCAGCGGTACGCACCTGCACCAGTGGTACGCACCTGCACCAGCGGTAGGCACCTGCACCAGTGGTACGCACCTGCACCAGTGGTACGCATCTGCACCAGTGGTACGCACCTGCCCCAGTGGTACGCACCTGTACCAGCGGTACGCACCTGCCCCAGTGGTACGCACCTGCACCAGTGGTACGCACCTGCACCAGCGGTAGGCACCTGCACCAGCGGTACGCACCTGCACCAGTGGTACGCACCTGCACCAGCGGTAGGCACCTGCACCAGCGGTACGCACCTGTACCAGTGGTACGCATCTGCACCAGTGGTACGCACCTGCCCCAGTGGTACGCACCTGCACCAGCGGTACGCACCTGCCCCAGTGGTACGCACCTGCACCAGCGGTACGCACCTGCACCAGTGGTACGCACCTGCACCAGTGGTACGCACCTGCACCAGCGGTACGCACCTGTACCAGTGGTACGCACCTGCCCCAGTGGTACGCACCTGCCCCAGTGGTACGCACCTGCCCCAGTGGTACGCACCTGCACCAGCGGTACGCACCTGCACCAGTGGTACGCACCTGCACCAGTGATACGCACCTGCACCAGTGGTACGCACCTGCCCCAGTGGTACGCACCTGCACCAGTGGTACGCACCTGCCCCAGTGGTACGCACCTGCCCCAGTGGTACGCACCTGCACCAGCGGTACGCACCTGCACCAGTGGTACGCACCTGCACCAGCGGTAGGCACCTGCACCAGTGGTACGCACCTGCACCAGTGGTGCGAACTTGCATCAGTGGTACGCATCTGCACCAGTGGTACGCACCTGCACTAGTGGTGCGCATCTGCACCAGTGGTGCGCACCTGCACCAGCGGTAGGCACCTGCACCAGTGGTACGCACCTGCACCAGCGGTAGGCACCTGCACCGGTGGTACGCACCTGCACTAGTGGTACGCACCTGCACCAGCGGTACGCACCTGCACCAGCGATACGCACCTGCACCAATGGTACGCACCTGCACCAGCGGTACGCACCTCCACCAGCGGTACGCATCTGCACCAGCGGTACGCATCTGCACCAGTGGTGCGCACCTGCACCAGCGGTACGCATCTGCACCAGCGGTACGCATCTGCACCAGCGGTACGCATCTGCACCAGCGGTACGCATCTGCACCAGTGGTGCGCACCTGCACCAGCGGTAGGCACCTGCACCAGTGGTACGCACCTGCACCAGCGGTACGCACCTGCACCAGCGGTACGCACCTGCACCAGCGGTACGCACCTGCACCAGCGGTACGCACCTGCACCAGCGGTACGCACCTGCACCAGCGGTACGCACTTGCACCAGCGGTACGCACCTGCACCAGCGGTACGCACCTGCACCAGCGGTACGCACCTGCACCAGCGGTACGCACCTGCACCAGCGGTACGCACTGCACCAGCGGTACGCACCTGCACCAGCGGTACGCACCTGCACCAGCGGTACGCACCTGCACCAGCGGTACGCACCTGCACCAGCGGTACGCACCTGCACCAGCGGTACGCACCTGCACCAGCGGTACGCACCTGCACCAGCGGTACGCACCTGCTCTGCTGTTTGTCAATATTTATGTTCAGCAGTGAAAATTTACGTCAATATTTATTAAAGTGATGCAGATGTTTTTAATATTATATAAGAACATTATTTAAGTTCCATTCAAATTGATTATTCTTACTCAGACTTTTTTCTAAGCAATTGTTAAAGTTATTCAAGAAAAAACATCAATAACCCTAATAACCTATTATATGAACTGACCTCTTAAACTAAGCAGGTGATAGGCCATAACCCAAACTGAAAGTAATAACTCGTGTATTGTGCAATCCTGCCATACAATAGTCAGTGTATTGTGCCATCCTGCCATACAATAGTCAGTGTATTGTGCCATCCTGCCATACAATAGTCAGTGTATTGTGCCATCCTGCCATACAATAGTCAGTGTATTGTGCCATCCTGCCATACAATAGTCAGTGTATTGTGCCATCCTGCCATACAATAGTCAGTGTATTGTGCCATCCTGCCATACAATAGTCAGAGTATTGTGCCATCCTGCCATACAATAGTCAGTCACGAAAGATTAAAGGTCAAACATTGTCATTGTCATTAATGTCATTCAAAGTAACTTTAGATAGCTTTAGAAATGAAGTAGACAGTGTGAGGTGGGAGAGTGTGCCTCTCAGTGTTCCTTCATGTTAATATCTCTAGCAGTAATCAAAGGTGTTGCCATGACAGCAGCTACACTCTACAAACATTATGATTTCAAATGAAAAATTAGTGAACACTTAAATCGTTGACGGAGAAAAAGAGGTTAAATATTAAATAGTTTTATTTCTCAGTGATGTCATTACTCATTACTTGGCCTGTGTTAGTTACTGGTTGTTAAGGCACTTGCGTATAGTGTGACTGTTTAATATACATTTTTTTTATTTTTTTATTAACACATAGGCCGTCTCCCACCAAGGCAGGGTGGCCCGACAAAGAAAAACTTTCATCATCCTCACTCCATCACTGTCTTGCCAGAGGCGTGATTACACTACAGCTACAAAATTGCAACATTAACACCCCTCCTTCAGAGTGCCGGCACTGTACTTCCCATCTCCAGGAATCACGTCCGGCCTGCCGGTTTCCCTGAAACCCTTCATAAAGTTTAACCTGCTTACACTCCAACAGCACGTCAAGTCCTAAAAACCATTTGTCTTCATTCACTCCTATCAAATACGCTCATGCATGCTTGCTGGAAGTCCAAGCCCCTCGCACACAAAACCTCCTTTACCCCCTCCCTCCAACCTTTCCTAGACCGACCCTACCCCGCCTTCCCTCCACTACAGATTTATACACTCTCGAAGTCATTCTACTTTGTTCCATTCTCTCTATATGTCCAAACCACCTCAACAATCCCTCCTCAGCCCTCTGGATAATAGTCTTCGTAATCCCGCACCTCTTCCTAATTTCCACACTACGAATTCTCTGCATTATATTCAAACCACACATTGATCTCAGACATGACATCTCCATTGCCTCCAGCATTCTCCTTGTTCAAAATTCACCACCCATGCTTCACACCCATACAAGAGTGTTGGTATTACTATACTCTCATACATTCCCCTCTTTGCTTCCACGGACAAAGTTCTTTGTCTCCACAGACTCCTAAGTGCACCACTTACCCTTTTAACCCTCATCAATTCTATGATTCACCTCATCCTTCATATACCATGAGAGCTAATCACCACCCACCTGCATTACCTAAGCACCACCACGAGAACTAATCACCACCCTCCTGCATTACATTAGCACCACCCCGAGAGCTAATCACCATCCACCTGCATTACCTTAGCACCACCCACCTTCGATAACTTCTTACAAACACCCTGACGACTATAGTCTGGGTGGACACAGAAGGTCTTCAAATACAGTACTCGCTTTACTGTTGGGTCCTGGAACAAGTCGACAAAACTCCTCACCATATTAATTATCCGCGTCACTACCACCTGTGGATATATTATAACATTATTTAAATATTAAACATATGATAATAACGTTTTATTAGTAATATTATTACGACAGTAATATATACCCATTATTAATATGTCAATAACATTTTCAGAAATCTTTGTGCTTATATTACTGTACTGATAATAATTTGGTGAAATATAATGAAAAAGAGAGAGTATTATAGTGGCTGTAATGACAGAGCTAAATATAATGTTTATAATCCAGGAGTGACAGTAAGCAACACCTGACTGACAGTAACACAACACCTGAGTGACAGTAACACAACACCTGAGTGACAGTACCACAACACCTGAGTGCCAGTATATCCAGTCTAACCTTTTAAGCACAGTCATCATGTGTTACGCCCTGTCATAGTTTAATGTTAAAACGAGGTTTTTCTCTTAATATTATATGACTCAATATTAGTTATGAATGTGTTTAGGAAGGTGACTTAAAGTGTGAAGGTGTGAAGTACTGAGCGACTCTTTGTGCCCCTTATTATAAACCTGAGTTTACGAGTCAGACTCTAGGAGGTGAGCATACCATGAGGCTCTGAGTTCTCCTCACCCTTGGTACGAGTGAGCATACCTAGAAGGCTCTGAGTTCTCCTCACCCCTGGTACGGTGAGCATACCTTAGAAGGCTCTGAGTTCTCCCTCACCCCTGGTACGGTGAGCATACCTTAGAAGGCTCTGAGTTCTCTCTCACCCCTGGTACGGTGAGCATACCATAGAAGGCTCTTAGTTCTCTCTCACCCCTGGTACGGTGAGCATACCATAGAAGGCTCTTAGTTCTCTCTCACCCCTGGTACGGTGAGCATACCATAGAAGGCTCTGAGTTCTCTCTCACCCCTGGTACGGTGAGCATACCTAGAAAGGCTCTTAGTTCTCTCTCACCCCTGGTACGGTGAGCATACCATAGAAGGCTCTGAGTTCTCCCTCACCCCTGGTACGGTGAGCATACCATAGAAGGCTCTGAGTTCTCCCTCACCCCTGGTACGGTGAGCATACCATAGAAGGCTCTGAGTTCTCTCTCACCCTGGTACGGTGAGCATACCATAGAAGGCTCTAGTTCTCCCTCACCCTGGTACGGTGAGCATACCATAGAAGGCTCTGAGTTCTCTCTCACCCTGGTACGGTGAGCATACCATAGAAGGCTCTTAGTTCTCTCTCACCCTGGTACGGTGAGCATACCATAGAAGGCTCTTAGTTCTCTCTCACCCTGGTACGGTGAGCATACCATAGAAGGCTCTTGAGTTCTCCTCACCCTGGTACGGTGAGAGGCATACCATAGAAGGCTCTGAGTCTCTCCTCACCCCTGGTACGGGAGCATACCATGAAGGCTCTGAGTTCTCCTCACCCTGGTACGGTGAAGCATACCATAGAAGGCTCTGAGTCTCTCCTCACCCTGGTACGGGAGCATACCATAGAAGGCTCTGAGTTCTCCTCACCCTGGTACGGTGAGCATACCATAGAAGGCTCTTAGTTCTCTCTCACCCTGGTACGGTGAGCATACCTAGAAGGCTCTGAGTTCTCTCTCACCCCTGGTACGGTGAGCATACCATAGAAGGCTCTGAGTTCTCCTCACCCCTGGTACGGTGAGCATACCATAGAAGGCTCTGAGTTCTCTCTCACCCCTGGTACGGTGAGCATACCATAGAAGGCTCTGAGTTCTCTCTCACCCCTGGTACGGTGAGCATACCATAGAAGGCTCTGAGTTCTCTCTCACCCCTGGTACGGTGAGCATACCATAGAAGGCTCTGAGTTCTCTCTCACCCCTGGTACGGTGAGCATACAATAGAAGGCTCTGAGTTCTCTCTCACCCCTGGTACGGTGATCATACCATAGAAGGCTCTGAGTTCTCTCTCACCCCTGGTACGGTGAGCATACCATAGAAGGCTCTGAGTTCTTTCTCACCCCTGGTACGGTGAGCATACCATAGAAGGCTCTGAGTTCTCTCTCACCCTGGTACGGTGAGCATACCATAGAAGGCTCTGAGTTCTCTCTCACCCCTGGTACGGTGAGCATACCATAGAAGGCTCTGAGTTCTCTCTCACCCCTGGTACGGTGAGCATACCATAGAAGGCTCTGAGTTCTCTCTCACCCCTGGTCTACAGGCCAGGATCGTAACATCATGGCACTGTTATATAACAGTCAAATGGGTGACTCTTGACGGATCCTTGAACAGTAGAAATATGACTGTTTACATCGGTCGCATGCAGTGGATGCCGTTTTTCCAGCCTGTCGTTTTAACCACAGACAATATACATCAAATATACATTATAAACATTGGGCCTTATTCAGGGGGCGCAATATACCACGAGGCCTGGTCTCAGACCGAGCCGCGGGGGTACTGTTGTAAAAACAGTCAAATGAATGACTATTGAAGGTGCCTTAAACAGTAGTAATCTAACTGTATTGCTTTAGCTCTGAGCGGTGGCTGTTTGTTTTCTGTTCGCGTCCCACAGTTTTTGTCGCTTTTTATAATTTTTGTTGTTGCTGTTGTTGTAGTGTTATAATTTATTATTGTTTATGGATATAGAACAAAGTAACCTAACTTAGATATGTGCAACAAAGTATATGTGAAGAAGTGACATTGTTATCAATAGGATCTTTGGTTCAACTATCAGCACTTATTTCTACTATTTTTACCTTTTTTATGGTAGAGAAATGTCTGCCTCCAAGCACTTTCCTGTTGTGCTCTCATGTCAACGTTATATAGATTATTTCAAGTTTTGTTTTCTTTGCATTAATTTGAGAATATGATGTGAATGGTTTAAAAACGATAAGTTGAAGACTTGTGCATTTGGGAAATCGTTATTGAGGAAACGTTTTGCCAGCCAGTGGCTTCTTCAGTCCAATACAGAGAAGACCAGTGGAAGATGAGGAGTTTAAGGTAATCAGTGCCTCAGCGTGTAGTCGATATGTTCAATCCATCAATCTTGAGAATAGTACAACATAAGCTGGAGAATGACTTATATACAGCAACAAGTGAAAAGCAGTGGAAGACGGACTTAATAGTGAAAAAAATCCACTAGTCATGCGTATGGTGAGGCAAACATCATAGAATTCCTTGTTGTGTACGACATACATCAAGTAAATGGTTTAGAAAACCGACAAATTGAAGAATGAGAGACACTTGGGAATTCTTCAACGCTTGCCTAACATACAAACATGACTTAAACCAGTGGGTTTTTCCACTGGTGACTCCATCTTCTGTTGTTTCAACACACCTGACTGCAGTATATTTAGCGCATTTGCTGTACTTTTCTCAAGAGTGATGGACTGAACACATCGACTCCAGGCTGAGTGACTGATTACCTCAAACTCAGTTCTTTTCTGTATTGGACTGAGAAAGCCACTGGCTGGCGATACGTTTCCAAAGCAAAGGTTCCCAAATTTTTCTCAAGTGTCTCATTCTTAAGAGAAAACAGCTTGTAATAGTACAGCAGCCTGGCTGCTGCACTTGGCCTCGTCAGTTAACCAAGGAGAGTCTGCAGTGTTGATGTAACCCAGACATACACCGACCAGCCGTCCCATAGCTTCCTCTCTGCTGCCCATCCTCACTCCCAACTCCAGACCAGGCGTCCCGTAGCTTCCTCTCTGCTGCCCATCCTCACTCCCAACTCCAGACCAGGCGTCCCGTAGCTTCCTCTCTGCTGCCCATCCTCACTCCCAACTCCAGACCAGCGTCGAGTCCCTGCTAAAGCCCAGCTTACCTCTCTGCTGCCCATCCTCACTCCCAACTCCAGACCAGGCGTCCCGTAGCTTCCTCTCTGCTGCCCATCCTCACTCCCAACTCCAGACCAGGCGTCCCTAGCTTCCTCTCTGCTGCCCATCCTCACTCCCAACTCCAGACCAGGCGTCCCGTAGCTTCCTCTCTGCTGCCCATCCTCACTCCCAACTCCAGACCAGGCGTCCCGTAGCTTCCTCTCTGCTGCCCATCCTCACTCCCAACTCCAGACCAGGCGTCCCGTAGCTTCCTCTCTGCTGCCCATCCTCACTCCCAACTCCAGACCAGGCGTCCCTAGCTTCCTCTCTGCTGCCATCCTCACTCCCAACTCCAGACCAGGCGTCCCGTAGCTGCTCCTCCTCTCGCCTCCCATCCTCACTCCTGCTCCATACTCCCCCAGACCAGGCGTCCGTGCCCTTGTGCCTTCCCATCCCCCTTCCTCTGCTGCCCATCCTCACTCCCAACTCCAGACCAGGCGTCCCATAGCTTCCTCTCTGCTGCCCATCCTCACTCCCAACTCCAGACCAGGCGTCCCGTAGCTTCCTCTCTGCTGCCCATCCTCCTCCCAACTCCAGACCAGGCGTCCCGTAGCTTCCTCTCTGCTGCCCATCCTCACTCCCAACTCCAGACCAGGCGTCCCGTAGCTTCCTCTCTGCTGCCCATCCTCACTCCCAACTCCAGACCAGGCGTCCCTTGCTAAGCTTCCTCTCTGCTGCCCATCCTCACTCCCAACTCCAGACCGGGCGTCCCTAGCTTCTCTCTGCTGCCCATCCTCACTCCCAACTCCAGACCAGGCGTCCCATAGCTTCCTCTCTGCTGCACATCCTCACTCCCAACTCCAGACCAGTTTTTTGTTTACCCGTCCTTCCTGGCAATTCCTACTGACATCACTGTGCACATCCTACTCCCAACTCCAGACCAGGCGTCGTGCTTCGCCTTTACTCAACACCGGGGTATAGCTTTGCATCCTCACTCCAACCCAACCGTGCTTGTACTCCTACTACTCAGATTGTTGATAATTATGATAACTGTGTTGAACTCAACCCTGTTATCCAACACTGTGTTGATACCAACACTGTGTTGATACCAACACTCAACAACTAAAAGTGTCAGAAAAATTCCCGTCAAGCACAAAGGAAAAAATGCGTAATAATTTTATTACGGTATTTGCTATCGTTAAATATTTCATTGTTGATGACACTCACTTACAATCCAGTATTTCTTTCCATACATTGTACTCCAGCTCTTGGACTTCTGTTCACTGTTTTTTCAATGCTTAATTCATAATATCATATTGTTCATATAATTTAAGCATCTTTATGTCCCTAAACTGTGATTTTATTATTGTATTAAAGTTACTGTAACAGTCTCCAGCTACACTGACGTTATGTGCCATGTTGGATAATATACTTGAACTGCATTAAGTAATACCAGGTTTCTCTGCATGGGTTACACCATTTGTGAACACACGAGTTCCACTAAATATTTAGGCATAAATAATACCACATGTTAAGTCATGGGTAATACCACATGTTAAGTCATGGGTAATACCACATGTTAAGTCATGGGTAATACCACATGTTAAGTCATGGGTAATACCACATGTTAAGTCATGGGTAATACCACATGTTAAGTCATGGGTAATACTACATGTGAAAGCATGACAATGAAAGGCAGGGGTAATATCCTGTTGCGTTTTATCTCTTTCTCTTAAGTACTTTCTCTCTCTCTCTCTCTCACACACACACAAAGTTATGAAGCTTGTGGAATAACAAAGAAGACCACATACGGAGTACAGCCTAAGAAGTCAAATGCTGCAAAACTCACGCAGGGAAAGGATCTTGGGGTGAGCATCATCTTCTGAGGCGCACATCAGATATATAACTGCTGCAGCATCCGGGCGCCTGGCAAACCTGAGAATAGCGTCTCGACATCTAAGTAACGAGTCATTCAAGACACTTTACACCATGTTGAGTTACGATTTTCTGACTTTGCTAGGATTTTGGAACAAAGTATGTACTTATTCGCATTGACCGTATTCAAAAGAGGCTGGAGGATCCTAGTATGAACTTCCACGATGCTGCCCTGGATTTGAAAACCCCATAGATCATTTTGATGATGAAAGAGGAGTGTTGGTCAGTGAGTCACTCGAAGAAGGACTCGGTCTCTGTCAAGAATGGAATATTGAAGCTAAAAGACGACAGAGAGGAAAGAAACGAATGGTTGATGAGAACTTGAGAGACGCTGAGTTAACAGCCAAGGAGGAAATGGAAAGTCTTGAAGGGAACGCGACCGTCTTCACAGAGAAATGGATGAAAGGTTCGCTCGTTTGCATGACACTGACGCCATGTTTGTGTTCATTCTCGACATGGAGGGACTGCTTTACGGCGCCCACCGTAACCATCTAAACAAGAAGTGTTAAACAAACTGGGTGAACTGTACAACACTGAAGGTGATGGACCGCAGCTATATGAAGTAATTTTGGATTGCAGAATATTACTATCAAGTTAGGCCAATAAGAAAGTATCAAGACCTGAAGAACTTATCGAATGTGTTATTCAGTGTGGAGATGAGAGAGTCTTCCTCAATCTTCTCATTGCTATTCAGATAATGTTAACCATCGCAGTTTCCATCGCCGGCTGTGAGAGAGAATTCATCAAGTTAAAACTCACTTTCGTATTTTAGAACCTCCATGGGTCAAGGCAGACTCTGATCTTACTATGTTGAGTGTAGAAAGAGAAGAATCTGAAAAAAAAACTGAATTTGAGCACATCATAGACCAGTTTGCATCAGTGAAAGCAAGGAAGGTGCACTTGTAATTTTCATGTAGTGTTATAATTTGTTAAAAGATTAACGAGCGTGATGGGTGTCAGTCCAGATGTTTGGACAGGGACGCAGTTTCGGTGCTTGTCATAGGCGCTGTTTTCTGTGGATACTCCCCGGCAACCAGCACGGTTTAGAGATGGCAAATATTGTTTCACAGACCTACTGGCGTTCCACTACGAAGTAACATAAGTTAGGCAGGAGAAAGAGAAGGATGAGTAGATTGCAAACTCTTAGACTGAAAAAAAGGGTTTTGACACAGTACTGCACAAGAGACTGGAATAAAAGCTAGAGAAGCAAGCAGGAATAACAGGGAAGGCACTGCAATGGATTATGAATACTTAATAGATGGAAAAGAACGAGTGATTGTCCATGAAGAGGTTTCGGAATGTGCCACGGGCTAGGCCACGGGGCCCCGTGGCCTAACTCAGGGGCCCCGTGGCCTGGCTGGCAAAGCTCTCGTTTCACACGCTGAGTGTCCGGGTTCGATTCCCGGCGGGGTGTAAACATTCGACGTGTTTTCTTACACCTGTTGTCCTGTTCACCTAGCAATAGGTAGCTGGGTGTTAGTCAACTGGTGTGGATAGCATCCTGGGGGACAAGATTGAGGACCCCAATGGAAATAAGACAGTCCCTCGATGATGCACTGCCTTTTTTTGGGTTATCCAGGGTGGATAACCCTCCGGGGTTAAAAATCCGAACAAAATCTTATTTCTTATCTTATCATGTGACTGGAGGGATAGACTCAGCGGTATCAATGTTCGTAGATGATGCGAAACTAATGAGGAAACTACAACAAATGGAACCTAGAAAGACTACAGACTGACCTGGACATATTGCAAGTCTAGTCTGGGAAGAGGCTGCTGGAATATAACCCTAGAAAGTGCAAGTTATGAAGACTGGGAAGGAAAAATACCACCGCAGACAAAGTACAGACTCGGGGGACAAAGGTTGCAAACTTCATTGAAGGAGAAAGATGTTGATGTGAGCATTGTACTGAGCATATCACCTGAGACGCACACCAACCGAATAATTGTTGACGTAAATGTTCGTGTGGCAAATCTACGATGGCGTACGCCAGAGCCATATTGTAGTACACAGCACCAGTGTGAAACCCACATCTGGTCATGCATCTCAAGAAATTGGAGAAACTGCAGAAGTTTTGCAATGGGAATAGTTTCGGAGCTGAGGGCTATGCCCTATGACGGGGATGGCCAACATATGACGGGGATAGCCAACCTATGACGGGGATGGCCAACATATGACGGGGATGGCCAACCTATGACGGGGATGGCCAACCTATGACGGGAATGGCCAACCTATGACGGGAATGGCCAACCTATGACGGGGATGGCCAACCTATGGCGCATGCTCCAAAAGTGGCGCATTGCATGATTAGAAGTAGCGCATTGCACTCAGTGATAATAATAAAAGAATAAGCCTACTCATACAAAAAGTATTAACCAATAACCAATTTGTACAAAAAAATGATAACATAAATGGTTTCTACTGAGAATCAATCTAAAACTTAGCAATGACTTTTAGTGATTATATTATTTCATGCACATCTTCTAGCTAATGCCAGCTGTCACATTATTTTTTTTTTAGTTAAAAAATATTCAGTAAGACTTGGAACAAATTGTAGTGAACACCCACACTGCATTTTTGAGTTGCTATATATTCACTACACATAGTGCTCTGCCCTTATCAGGGACATTATATTCACTACACATAGTGCTCTGCCCTTATCAGGGACATTATATTCACTACACATAGTGCTCTGCCCTTATCAGGGACATTATATTCACTACACATAGTGCTCTGCCCTTATCAGGGACATTATATTCACTACACATAGTGCTCTGCCCTTATCAGGGACATTGCAAAAAGTGAGATTTTTGTACAGGAGTCGTTCCATAAGTGTGAATATTTGATACTTGTTTGATGTTGAGGCGCCAGGCACCAGCAGGGGCTGCAGTGTTTCGCTCGTTTTTACCAGTCAGTTTACAATCGACACTCGTGTGTTGGAGTCGCTCTCTGTGACCAATTAAAGTTTTGTACTTTTTCAAAACTTAAGCTTTGTTATTACAGTCAGTTACCATCACAGTGCATAAGAAAAGCAGAAAGTGATACTAAGCAGCAATTTAATGAAAAGTGGAAAAATTAGTTCTTGTTTATTGTGGATCATCAGGAAAACCGTTGATCTTAATAGACAATATAAAAACATCAATCTGAAATATAAGAAAAACTGAAGTTAGTGTTTGGCTCTGAGGTACAGAAAGATTATGTGATTAAGAAAAAGGATGAAGTAAAAAGAAGACAAAATATATTTGTTAAATAAAGTTGTGAAAGTTTATCGAATGACAAAAAATGTCTTACGAAATTGGAGAAGAAATTGTTAAGCCTTGTCTCCAAATATTTGCAAGATGTCTTGGTGATAAAAATATTGAAAGAAAAGTAAACGATGCATTGAACAAAAACCCGAAAGAACCCTTTCCCATGCTGCATTTGCTTTAACTTTGAAAGAATCTTGCCATAGGTGATGTAGTCAGTTAAACATTTCTAAGTGGAATTGATGATATTTTAACATCCTTGAAGATCTTACAGTTTGAGACATTTCATGGTAAAAGAGCAATGTCATGATACTGACGGAGCACGTCCATGAACTGACGGAGCACCGTCTGATATGACGGACACGTCCATGAACTGACGGAGCACCGTCCATGATACTGACGGAGCACCGTCCATGATACTGACGGAGCACCGTCCATGATACTGACGGAGCACCGTCCATGATACTGACGGAGCAGTCCATGATACTGACGGAGCAATCGTCCGTGATACTGACGGAGCACCGTCCATGATACTGACGGAGCACCGTCCATGATACTGACGGAGCACAGTCCATGATACTGACGGAACAACCGTCCAAGATACTGACGGAACACCGTCCATGATACTGACGGAGCACCGTCCATGATACTGACGGAGCACGTCCATGATACTGACGGACACCGTCCATGATACTGACGGAACACCGTCCATGATACTGACGGAGCAATGTCCGTGATACTGACGGAGCACCGTCCATGATACTGACGGAGCACCGTCCATGATACTGACGGAGCACCGTCCATGATACTGACGGAGCAATGTCCGTGATACTGACGGAGCACCGTCCATGATACTGACGGAGCACCGTCCATGATACTGACGGAGCACCGTCCATGATACTGACGGAACACCGTCCATGATACTGACGGAACACCGTCCATGATACTGACGGAGCAATGTCCGTGATACTGACGGAGCACCGTCCATGATACTGACGGAGCACCGTCCATGATACTGACGGAACACCGTCCATGATACTGACGGAACACCGTCCATGATACTGACGGAACACCGTCCATGATACTGACGGAGCACCGTCCATGATACTGACGGAGCACCGTCCATGATACTGACGGAACACCGTCCATGATACTGACGGAGCACCGTCCATGATACTGACGGAGCACCGTCCATGATACTGACGGAGCACCGTCCATGATACTGACGGAGCACCGTCCATGATACTGACGGAGCACCGTCCATGATACTGACGGAGCACCGTCCATGATACTGACGGAGCACCGTCCATGATACTGACGGAACACCGTCCATGATACTGACGGAGCACCGACCATGATACTGACGGAGCACCGTCCATGATACTGACGGAACACCGACCATGATACTGACGGAGCACCGTCCATGATACTGACGGAACACCGTCCATGATACTGACGGAGCACCGTCCATGATACTGACGGAGCACCGTCCATGATACTGACTTAGCACCGTCCATGATACTGACGGAGCACCGTCCGTGATACTGACGGAGCACCGTCCATGATACTGACGGAGCACCGTCCGTGATACTGACGGAGCACCGTCCATGATACTGACGGAGCACCGTCCATGATACTGACGGAACACCGTCCATGATACTGACGGAACACCGTCCATGATACTGACGGAACACCGTCCATGATACTGACGGAGCACCGTCCATGATACTGACGGAGCACCGTCCATGATACTGACGGACACCGTCCATGATACGACGGAGCACCGTCCATGATACTGACGGAGCACCGTCCATGATACTGACGGAGCACCGTCCATGATACTGACGGAGCACCGTCCATGATACTGACGGAGCACCGTCCATGATACTGACGGAGCACCGTCCATGATACTGACGGAGCACCGTCCATGATACTGACGGAGCACCGTCCATGATACTGACGGAGCACCGTCCATGATACTGACAGCACCGTCCATGATACTGACGGAGCACCGTCCATGATACTGACGGAGCACCGTCCATGATACTGACGGAGCACCGTCCATGATACTGACGGAGCACCGTCCATGATACTGACGGAGCACCGTCCATGATACTGACGGACACCGTCCATATGATACTGACGGAGCACCGTCCATGATACTGACGGAGCACCGTCCATGATACTGACGGAACACCGTCCATGATACTGACGGAGCACCGTCCATGATACTGACGGAACACCGTCCATGATACTGACGGAGCACCGTCCATGATACTGACGGAACACCGTCCATGATACTGACGGAGCACCGTCCGTGATACTGACGGAGCACCGTCCATGATACTGACGGAGCACCGTCCATGATACTGACGGAGCACCGTCCATGATACTGACGGAACACCGTCCATGATACTGACGGAGCACCGACCATGATACTGACGGAGCACCGTCCATGATACTGACGGAACACCGTCAATGATACTGACGGAGCACCGTCCATGATACTGACGGAACACCATCCATGATACTGACGGAGCACCGTCCATGATACTGACGGAGCACCGTCCATGATACTGACTTAGCACCGTCCATGATAAATCTGAAATGCGAGCACCGTCCATGATACTGACGGAGCACCGTCCATGATACTGACGGAGCACCGTCCATGATACTGACGGAGCACCGTCCATGATACTGACGGAGCACCGTCCATGATACTGACGGACACCGTCCATGATACTGACGGAACACCGTCCATGATACTGACGGAGCACCGTCCATGATACTGACGGAGCACCGTCCATGATACTGACGGAGCACCGTCCATGATACTGACGGAGCACCGTCCATGATACTGACGGACACCGTCCATGATACTGACGGAGCACCGTCCATGATACTGACGGAGCACCGTCCATGATACTGACGGAGCACCGTCCATGATACTGACGGAGCACCGTCCATGATACTGACGGAGCACCGTCCATGATACTGACGGAGCACCGTCCATGATACTGACGGAGCACCGTCCATGATACTGACGGAGCACCGTCCATGATACTGACGGGCACCGTCCATGATACTGACGGAGCACCGTCCATGATACTGACGGAGCACCGTCCAGATACTGACGGAGCACCGTCCATGATACTGACGGAGCACCGTCCATGATACTGACGGACACCGTCCATGATACTGAGCAATCGATACGACGAGCACCGTCCATGATACTGACGGAGCACCGTCCAAAGATACTGACGGAGCACCGTCCATGATACTGACTGAACACCGTCCATGATACGACGGACACCGTCCATGATACTGACGGAGCACCGTCCATGATACTGACGGTAGCACCGTCCATGATACTGACGGGCACCGTCCATGATACTGACGGAGCACCGTCCATGATACTGACGGCACCGTCAGCATACTGGCACGTCCATGATAGTGACGGAGCACCGTCCATGATACTGACGAGCACCGTCCATGATACTGACGGAACACCGTCCATGATACTGACGGACACCGTCCATGATACTGACGGAGCACCGTCCATGAACTGACGGACACCGTCCATGAACAGGACCGCAGATACGCGGCACCGTCCATGACAGGACCGCAGCGCTGGCACCGTCCATGACAGGAGCACGTCCATGTCTGACGGCACCGTCCATGTTACAGAGATATACACGAGCAAGATACTGCGGACACCGTCCATGAATGACAGGACAGTCCATGCTGACGGCACCGTCCAATGACGAGAACACGCAGAACTGAAGCACCGTCAGATATGACAGGAGCAGTCTGATACTGACGGACACCGTCCATGATCATGACGGAGCAGTCGATGGCACCGTCCATGATCGACAGAGTCCAGATACTGACTGAGCACGTCCATGATCTGAGAGACAGCATGATCTGAGGACACCGTCCTGATGACAGCACAGCGAGCTGGCACCGTCCCCGATAGAGTCAGGAGTTGTCGACGCACCGTCCATGAAGACAGAGTGGCACTGTCCATGACAGGATCCATGACAACGCTGGCACCGTCCATGACGAAGCAGTGACGTACGTCAGCAGCTGGCACCGTCCATGACAGGTACAGCAGCTGGCACCGTCCATGACAGGTACAGCAGCTGGCACCGTCCATGACAGGTACAGCAGCTGGCACCGTCCATGACAGGTACAGCAGCTGGCACCGTCCATGACAGGTACAGCAGCTGGCACCGTCCATGACAGGTACAGCAGCTGGCACCGTCCATGACAGGTACAGAGCTGGCACCGTCATGACAGGTACAACAGCTGGCACCGTCCAATACAGGTACAGCAGGTGGCACGTCCATGACAGTACAGCAGCTGGCACCGTCCAATACAGGTACATCAGCTGGCACCGTCCATGACAGGTACAGCAGCTGGCACCGTCCATGACAGGTACATCAGCTGGCACCGTCCATGACAGGTACAGCAGCTGGCACCGTCCATGACAGGTACAGCAGCTGGCACCGTCCATGACAGGTACAGCAGCTGGCACCGTCCATGACAGGTACAGGAGCTGGCACCGTCCATGACAGGTACAACAGCTGGCACCGTCCAATACAGGTACAGCAGCTGGCACCGTCCATGACAGGTACAGCAGCTGGCACCGTCCATGACAGGCACAGCAGCTGGGAATCCAACTTTGCTTGAAATCTTTTTAGGTCGTCTTCTGTTAAAATATGACAGCATTATAGAGCAAGAGTCACTGTGTGGAAAAACTTTAAATTTGCAGCAGCAAGTTATGCTACCACTTGTGAAATGCCGGAATAAAATTAGAACAAGAGGATGAAACAGAAAAGTATTCAGAGAATATTGTGAATTGTTAGAATTGGAATATGGTGATCTCATCCTTCACTGTGAGGTGCGCTGGCTATGTAGTGGACAGGTTCTCAGTAGGTTCTGGAAACTGAAAAATAGTCTTCATAATTTTCTAGAAGAGAAGAATGAGGTGCCTGAGGAAAGACCTTTTATGTGATAACAAAGGGTGGCCATGCACCCCGATGGTAGTGGTATTGTCAGAACACATCATGTCTTAAGCAAAGTTGCAATTCATACCAGGACCATCGACAACTTAGTGTCTAGAGTTGCATTGTCTAATA
>WNWK01029685.1:0-24173 GCA_009830355.1 Cherax destructor
GTGTATATGCAGAAAATCCTTAATTTGGGAGATTGGAGCTGCTGGGTATTGGTATTATCCACAGGGCAGAGGGGGGGGTTATTGATGTGGTTCAGGGGTTTACAGGATGGAACAAATAGAATGACTTGGAGAGCATATAAATCTGTAGTGGACGGAATGGGGGGTGGGGGTTAGCCTAGAAAGGTTGGAGGGAGGGGGGTTTTTGTGTGCGAGGGTCTTGAACTTCCAGCAAGCATGGGGAGCAGTTAGATATGAGGGAGACGAATTGTTTTGGTGATCGCAGTGGCCCCGGGTAGGGCAGTGTTGTTCATCTTTTTTTCCCATACTTGTGTGGCAGTCCTTCAGGGGGAAAGGGGGTTTCCTCTCCGGTTCATTGAACAATTGATGTCCCAAAAAGTCAGTTTGCTCAAATGGGGGTTGGTATGGGGAGGTCCCAGCAGGCCTTCACAGCGACTTCAGAGGGGACGGGGGTGTTTGCAATGACGGGGAAAGGGTCTCCGTCTCGATGGCAGGACACAGATTGCTACTCGCCAGTTGGCATTTTTTCGTCCGAATAAGTAAACTTGCGATCTTTGCTAAAATAGCAACGCATTTCTTGCCGAATAGGGCAAGCGAATATCTTTACGCAATAATTTCGCAAAAATCATTCTAAATCCATCAAAAAAAAAATTTTCATTGTGTTTGTTTATTATTAAATTACTGTAAACCTATATAAAATATATTTGTTGGTTAGGCTAAATTAAATTAAAAAAGTTTTCAAAGGTTCTTTGATAAAAATCATTCCCTTTTTATATTAACATAAATAAAAAAAATATTTTTCAAATAAGAGAAAATTCTAGAAATTATTTAAATTTTTAAATGAGTTCTTCTAATGACCAGTTTTTCTTATTCGGCAGCATTGTGGGTAGAGCTGGGAAAACCAATGAGAAGCCAGAAGTGGCGATGAAAAAAATGAATGATGGGAAATTTATCATATGGGGCTCTAAAATATTTTTTTTTTCTTTTTTGACATTTGTCTATCACGTCGACCAAAATTATAGTAGACATAGAATACATAGCCCATATACAAAAAAGACTCCCAAATGAATAAAATATGACATATTTAACCCCGTGTAAATAAGTCACTTCGACTTGGGCTATCCTGGGTCATCTACACATATGCTGCATGTATGATAATTATGTATAATCTTTTAACTGTATCTATGTATACCTGAATAAAACCCTTACATAGTTAAAAACGTTTATAGCAGTTTACGCCCAGGATATAATACTACATCTCTCAGCTCTACTAACCTACCTAACTATATATCACAAGACACACTGTACTAAAAAATAATCTAGATAAACAAACACAAATAAGTATATAGCATATTTTACTCGATATCTGGGAAGTTAGTGAATTATTAATTGTTGTACCTGCATTATTAATGATTGAATTGAAAGAATGTTCATGACAATCATTCAACAATGAATGTTTTAAAAACTGGTCTATGCATTTTTGCAATAGCACAACTTTTTTTTTATTTGGTTGGGGTGATTTGGTTGACTAAACTACAAAAACTTACCTGTATTTGCAAACTTGATAAGTTTTTCTTTGGAGTTTTGACCCAGGAGGGTTAGCCACCCAGGATAACTCAGTGTAGGGAGTTTAAGCCACCTAGGATAACCCAGGATAGGGAGGGTTAGCCAACTAGGATAACCCAGGGTAAAAAGGGTTAGCCTCCCAGGATAACGAGGGGGGAAACTTAGCCTCCCAGGATAACCTAGGGTAAGGAAAGTTAGCCTCCCAGGATAACCCAGGGTAATGAAAGTTAGCCACACAGGATAACCCAGAGTAGTGAAAGTTAGCCTCACAGGATAACCCAGGATAGGGAAAGTAGCCTCCCAGGAAAACCCAGGGTAAGGAGGGTTAGCCTCCCAGGATACCCAGGGTAGGGAAAGTTAGTCACCTAGAGTAGGGGGGTTAGCCTCCCAGGATAACCGAGGGTAGGAAAAGTTATCCTCCCAGGAAAACCTGGGTAGGGAGGGTTAGCGTCCCAGGGTAGGGACGGTTAGCCACCCAGGATAACCCAGGGTAGGGAGGGTTAGCCACCCAGAGCATGGAGGTTAGCCTCAAAGGATAACTAATCCAGGGTAAGGAGGGTTAGCCACCCAGGATAACCCAGAGTATGGAGGGTTAGCCTCAAATGATAACCCAGGGTAGGGAGGGTTATCACCCAGGATAACCCAGGGGAGGGGGGGTTATCACCCAGGCTAGCATACCTCAAATCCTACCTCACTAATAGGTACCAGTATGTCACTATTAAAGACACATCCTCCAGACACTACCACTAGACACCGCGTACCGCAGGGAAGTGTCCTTGTCCCCTGCTCTTCCTCTTATACATCAATGATCTTCCCAATGTATCACAACACTTGAAACCAATACTCTTTGCTGACGATACAACTTATGTCATCTCCCACACAAACCTTGCCACGCTTAATACCATTGTTAACGACGAATTAATAAAAATATCAACATGGATGACTGAATAAACTTACACTCAACACTGATAAGACCTTCTATATTATGTTTGGCAACAGAACAGATGATCCACAATTAAACATTAAGATCAACTCTACACCTATTGCTAGACATAACGAGGGCAAGTTCCCTGGGCCTTCACCTTGACAGAGCCTGAAATTCAGCACCCATACCCAACACATAACAAAGAAAGTGTCCAAAACTGTGGGGATCCTCTCTAAGATACGGTATTATGTACCACAATCAGCCCTACTCACACTATACTACTCACTCATCTATCCCTACCTCACATATGCCATTTGTCATGGGGATCAACAGCAATTACCCACCTAAAGCCAATAATAACCCAACAAAAAGCCGCAGTAAGAATTATCACACAACCCAAACCCTGGGCAGCACACCCCCACTCTTCAAAGACCTAAACCTACTCACTGTCCAGAACATCCATCTTACTACTCTGCTATCTACATTTATAGAACCATTAATTCCAACTTTAACCCTGAGCTAAAACACTTTCTTGACAGTTGTGACAGGACCCATAGACATAATACCAGACATAAACACCTCTTTGACATTCCCCGTGTCAAACTAAATCTATAAAAAAATTCAATGCGCATAAAAGGGCCAAAATCTGGAACTCCTTCCTGAAAACTCTAGAACTGCAGACACAACCTCCATTTTCAAAAGCACCGTTAAAAAACATCTTATCTCATTTTACGCACCCAACCGGTAGTTAACCATCGAAAACTACTTTATCTTGCACATATCCACAGCAAAATACACTTATTGATATCTGTGATTCCCCTTTAAATTTTTTGATTACAACCACAGCAAAATACACTTATTGATATCTGTGTTTCCCCCTTAAATTTTGCACAGTTCTAACCAAAATTCTACAACTATTGCTCCATAATACTTAAGCTAGTCATAAGTTTGCCTAAGATACTCCAATATAGAATCTATATTATGCCAATATGTCACCTTTACCATTAATATATAAACTAATTGCTAACTTTTTATACTAATTGTTAAATTCTCAATGTTTAAATTCCAGTACCTAAATTTTGTAAACCTAACCTTACAATCTGTATATCCATTGTATAGCTATTGAGTAAGACCTATCATAAGACTGCCTGAAACCCTAGGCATACCTAGGCATATTATTGGCCATCTTGTAATATCAACTTTAATGTATAACTATAAGTACCCCCCACCTTGTATTACATGAAATAAAGGATTTGAATTTGAATTTGAATTTGAAGGATAACCCAGGGTAGGGAGGGTGAACCACCCAGGATAACCCAGGGTAGGGAGGGTTATCACCCAGGATAACCAGGGTGGGGAGGGTTATCACCCAGGATAACCCAGCGTAGGGAGAGTGAACCACCCAGGATAACCCAGGGTAGGGAGGGTTATCACCCAGGATAACCCAGGGTAGGAGGGTTATCCCCCAGGATAACCCAGGGTAGGGGATCGAACCACGGACACTCAGCATGTAGACAGCCTTGCTGTCTGCATAGAAAACCATGCTGTCTGCCAGCTGAGTTCATATTTCGCGCCATGCTAGTTCCCATAGTTTCCGCCAGAGGGCAAGCCTGTAGGCATACCCACGTCAGTCTGCGACGCCCTGCCTCCCCCTCACTTGGCGCCCAGACAACACTCAGACAACAGGCCTAACTCGTCTCTCCCTCGCAAAGCGCATGGCCGCCGGACCATGGCCACAGAACAAAAGCCTGTGTACTGCACTTTTATACAAATAAAGTAGAAGCTTCCGAAGCCTTATCATTGCATTCCCACTACCAAGAACACTCCAATTAACACGTCGTTATAAATGGTGACAGTGGTGCCTCGCAGCTGATGTGTTTGCCCAAGAGGGAAAGAAGAGGAATGAAGATATCTACCACTTCATCAGTCTCTACAAGAAGCATCCGTCTCTCAACGAGTTATCCTGATGTCGTGTCTGCAAATCTCAGCATCCAGACACAGGTACATGTAGGATCCCGGTCGAAATTTGTTGAATTCTCCGAGAAATGGCGTCACTGACTCTACCCAGCGTCCCACGCTGTTTTTCAGTCACGTGCTCAGCCTTGCCAGCATGTTCTGCTGTTGTTGTTCAGCTCCCGCACAACTATTTCAGCACTTCAGAGGTGAGTTAGTGGTGATTTCGGTCTAGTGTGTCTCCCTCTGTATGGGTGTGGTGAGTTAGGCGCGCGGCAGTCTCTCACCATACAAAGTCGCCCTAGTGTATGCCACACTCCACTCACCACTCACTGCCCCTCCCTCTGTGAAATTTTCTATGAATTTCCTTGTGAATTCTTTCCAGAACTGTGTTTCCGAGTGTCCGAGGCCACTCAAAGCCACGTGTGACCAAGCCACGTGGATGATCACCAAGCCACGTGGATCACCAAGCCACGTGGATCACCAAGCCACATGGATCACCAAGCCACGTGGATCACCAAGCCACGTGGATCTCCCAAACCACATGGATCTCCAAGCCACATGGATCTCCAAGCCACGTGGATCTCCAAGCCACGTGGATCTCCCAAACCACGTGGATCTCCAAGCCACGTGGGGTGTGACCACGCCATGGGGTTAAGCCAGATACCAAGCCACATGTGGTCTGCTGCCGCATCTACCCATGACGTCACGATGCTGCCTGACTCACTGACGTCACCATGCTGCTGACGTCACATGCTGCCCGACGTCACTCGTGATTCACCCCATGACATCCATCCACGACATCACGCCCGACATCACCCACATGATGTCCCGGGGTGTTCTAGTTTCACAGTGAGCATTTTATTTTCATTATTTGTCGAGTTTGAGAGAAGATAAGTCAGTGTTCATTAATTCCTCTCAGTCAGTATTCTCACATGTTCAGTATTACTTAGTGACGATTTTATACAGAAAAGGTCATTTGCTAGTAAGCTATGTTGTACCACATGTGCAGTATGTGTGCAGTTTCTCGTGTGTCCTATGTAGCACCTATGTGTTACTTTGTCACTAGGTGTGACCCGCCCGCACGCTTGACAGCTGACATTTGTCAAGTCCAGGCATCAGTTACGAGCGTCCGGCGCCCTGTACAGACAGCTTTTTGTTCGAGCTCGTAGATGCCTTTGCTGAATCGTACCCGCGACGATTCTCCCATCGAACCGTTCCACTTCACCTCCTAGACCGCCAGTCTAGTTTTTCGATGACCAGTTTGGGGATGCTTACACTGCTCTCTGCTGTAACTTCTACTGTTGAGAGATGTCACTCGCCAAGCCGCAGTTAAGCCTGTCGGCAGGTGACTGTCAGCCTCGTGTCACAGCTTCAGTGAGCAGCCTGCACAAAAATGATGTCCTCCTGAGTCACTTGCCAGTCCTGTCCTGTTGCGACTACTGACGACGCCTCACTCGAGGGCACCAGCAGGTTGTGCCCAGGTTGAGTGAACCCTGCAGCGACTACTACGATGTCTGCTTCACCTCCCAGAGGGGAAACCCTACCCTGTTACGTCACAGCTCAGCCGTAGCTATGTCTCCCGAGTTGCAGTATGTATCCAGACGCAGGAAGGCGTGCAGTGCTGCATCGATTCTCACTGCCTTAGACCACGAAGCACACCTTTTTTTTCTTCCCTCTCTGGAGGAAGTTTTTTTTTCAATGTCCATATGTTTATGTATATATGTATTTTTCTTCGTGTTCTGTGACCTGTTCTTGCGAGAGAGAGACTGGAGTTTTTTTTACTGCCAGATATGGTCAGGTCGACCATGGGCGCATGGCTGCTGTCTGCTGTCTTGCTGTCTGCATAGACAGTCATGCTGTCTGCCAGCTGAGTTCATATTTCGCGCCATGCTAGTTCCCATAGTTTCCACCAGAGGGCAAGCGTGTGGCATACCCACGTCAGTCCGACACCCCGCCTCTCCCTCCTTGGTGCCCCGACAACACTGGGGCAACAGGCCTCTTGTCTTCCTCGCAAAGGCCCGGCGGGCCATGACCACAGAAACACAGCCTGTGTACTCGCAGTTTATACAAATAAAGTAGAACCTTGAAGCCTTATCATTGCATTCCCGCTCTGCAGACGCTAAGTAACTATCGTTATAAGCAGTGAATCCAAAGTGTTGCTTACCAGGCCCCAGGTCACCTAAGGTTTAGCTTTGTTTTATGAGAAGGAGTGACAAATACACTGTTGGCAGTGCCAGTATGTCACATGATGCTGTCAAATACACTGTTGGCAGTGCCAGTAAGTAACATGATGCTGCCAAATACACTCTTGGCAGTGCCATTAAGTAACATGATGCTGCCAATACACTCTTGACAGTGCCAGTAAGTAACATGATGTTGCCAAATACACTCTTTGGGAGTGCCAGTGCCAGTAAGTAACATGATGATGTCAAATACACTCATGGCAGTGCCAGTAAGTAGCATGATACTGCCAATACACCTTGGCAGTGCCAGTAAGTAACATGATGTTGCCAAATACACTCTTGGCAGTGCCAGTAAGTAACATGATGCTGTCAAATACACTCTTGGCAGTGCCAGTAGGTAGCATGATGCTGCCAAATACACTCTTGGCAGTGCCAGTAAGTAACATGATGCTGCCAATACACTCTTGGCAGTGGCAGTAAGTAACATGATGCTGCCAAATACATTCTTGGCAGTGCCAGTAAGTAACATGATGCTGCCAAATACACTCTTGGCAGTGCCAGTATGTAGTATGATGCTGGCAAATCCAATAATCAGTAATTATTTTTCAATTCTTTTTGTCTGTTGGTTTATCTTAGTTGAACGTTTTTTATGATCTTACGATATGTAGGTTTTTTAAAGAAAAAATGAATGAAATCGGACTTACAATAAAGACCCTGAAAATATATTTCTCCTAATTGATCACCTACACCTTCATTTGCTGTTCACCTTAAAAACCCTCACCTGTTGATCACCTACCCTTCATTTGTTGTTCACCTTAAACCATCACCTGTTGATCATCTGCACCTTCATTTGTTGTTCACCTTAAACCATCACCTGTTGATCCCCCACCTTCAGAAAGGGGGAGCCTTTTTGAGGATTAGAGAGAAATATTGAAAATTATGGAACAAAAAAAGTTTTCTTACCTAAAAAAGTGCATATTCTGGCAACATTTTTGGGGTAATCAGCTTGTTTATATCATATTACTAAGTATGTTTTTCCCAAGTATTTTTTTTTTTCTTGCTCTAATAAATAATAAAGTTGGAATTTTGGTTTGTTTTTTTTCTCTCCAAAATTATGATTTTTATGATTGATTCATTAAAAACACTACAAAGAACATCTCTGACGCCTCCATTCCCAAATGCCACCTCAGTGGCCTCTGGGGTCTCAACAATTGTTGACGTATGCAAATCTGATATTTAGTGCGCCGTATCCATAGAGTTTTTAAAAAAAATAATATATTAATAACTGAGAAATAAGTTATTGACCTTGTGTGCCATTTCTTGGGAAAAATATTAATAGAATTGTCATGACGTTTGCACACATTATTGAGTAATGATAGCTCTACAACCACCCGTGGAGATTTGGGTATCTTTTACAGCTTTGTTTTCATTGACTTTTTCCACAAAACAAAAAAACACTAATTTCAACATTTTTATTATGAAATCTACTGATATTTTGCTAAAAATAAAAACTGGGTTAACAATTATATAGCCTTTATCTTTCATCTGATGTTAACTAGAGCATTGTACATCTTCCCAATTTTGTAGAAATAAGAAAGTTTTGTGACCCCCAAAATTTGGCACAATTTATTTTTTTTGTCTAACTTAAAACAAAAGTCATAACAAAGACAGTGTATTGGTTTTTAAAAGCTTTTTATAAATCACTGTAAAAATTTCATTGAAATTAGCCCAAAATAAAAAATGTGAATTCATTCTTACTCCCGTCATTTGTTATTCACTACTTTCTAATACCAACTTTTCGAATTTTTCACAACTCGGAACGCCCCATCCTTTTGGATTCATATTTCTAACTCTTGAATACGATAATGTCGACCAGTTTCTAGAAAAAAATTAGATGTGTAGGTGCCCTGTGAACATAGTTATCTGATTCATTTAGCAGCAGTAGGATTGTCTCAAACCATACACATACAAATACGAATTGATACATATACAAATAGACAAATCTACACTTTAAGGAGGTTACTAGTAGAATATAAAGTATAACCAAAAATCTAATCATGAACTCTGTGAGCCTGCAACTGTAGCAACAAACCTGCCCAACATGGGAAAACATGCAACTTCTGTGGGAAATGGGGGACGTATCTTTAGAATATTCAGGAATCATCTACAAGAGATATTAAACCAGGGAAGTGTTTTGGGGATTCCCAAAAGAGAACCAACTAAAGGGGAAAAAAACACATTGGTATTAAAAGGGGAAACATCAAACGGCCTTCATAGAAAGTCTGACACCATTCTTTAAAAGATGGGAAAGTAAAAAAACTGGGGCAGATGGTGCTATCCCCCTGGTGCAAATGCTGTCTGAGAGTTAACACTTTAGGGAATATAATAGTAAAAAAATAAAACACTTTAGCACCAGAATTAGCACCTTTAAATTTTCTTTTTAAAATTTAAGTAAAGGAGTTATTGGATGAAAGGCAGTACTAGGTATTGATTTGTTTGGGGAAATATTTCAAGAGAATATACAAATGAGGATTAAATTAAATGGACAGATAGTAAGTATGATATAAAATTAACTTAAAGAAAGATTTTATTTATATTATAAATTTTCCCAAAGTAAAGACAAAAAAAGTACATTTTTATGAGGTATTTACTAGCTAGAAGTTAGTACAAAAATTTCACAAAGTAGTAAAAACACAATACACCACACGTATATTATGTGTTGAGGCAATAGGCTAATCAGAAAGGGTCATTTCTGGAAGTTGGTAAATCATTTCGTTTGATAAGAAAATTCTGACCTGTTGATACTTTTCAACTAGTTTTTTCCCCATCACGAGCGAAGCACTGAGGGTTTTTGTTCCCCATTTAATTTTTCCCAGCCCAAACAGAAGGTTTTGACTTTTCCCGGTTAGGCACTCGTTGATGTATACTCCACTTTTCATTGTAATTGCTATTTAATTGGTTTTTTTTGTATCATATGGGGTCTGATCATTATACTAGGTTTACCTTGTTTTCCTAGGAATCGTGTTTCTTTGATTTCATTGCTTTACATTAACTTGTAGGTGGTCTTGTAATATGTTGATAGCAGTTTCCTTGCACTGGGATTGAGTTTCTCTGGGAATGTGGTTGCTGTTTATTATCTGCATCAGACAAGTTATCTTGTTCGGTTTTGTCATCTTAAAAATCAAGATATTCATCAAGTCAGTGTGTATGTTGTTATTCCAGTCCTTGATTCTTCTTCCACCTTCATTTTCAGAGTTTTTTTGATCGGTGTGATTTAAAATGTTTTGGGTATTTTCTGTGTCTTTTTCGTGTAATCTTCTTTCAAGGGTTTTTGGATTTTGATCTCGAGGTTAGTTAGCTTGGTTTCATTTTCATAGTTTTGCTTTGATGTCTTTGTTTTCAGCTTCAAGGGCAAATGTATTCCTAATGTATCAAGAGGTCATACCGGCCCAGGAAGAATCCTACGAAGTGGTGGGGTTGGTGGGAGAGTCAGCCATGGTTTGAGGTCGTGGGGGCCCCGGGGGGGGTGGGGGGGGTTATTGATGCACCGGCTTTCTGTTGTAATAATAATAATAATAATAATTATTAAATAATAATAATAATTTTTTTTATTTCTATGCATTTAAATTAAAATTTTTTGGTAGTTAAAATTTAAAAACTGTAATGAAAGGAGAGCCACTGGTGCCATGGCATTGGGGGCAGTTTATTCTAAAACTTATTCACTAAGTACTTAATGCAAAAAAATTGATTTTTTATTCTAGTTCTGTATTATTTATATTATAATAGGTTATACATACTATTAAAAGACAATACAAGAGAAATTGGTTGAGTTTAATCTAGTTGTAAAATTTTATTTAAATTACAGTATGTTGATGCTATACTAGTATAATAACAATACTAGAAATTTTTTTTTTAGAGTTTCTTCTAGATATATATTTTATTTCAAATTAAAAAAATATAATATAAGATTTTAAATGACAATATATGTTTGAAATTGCAACAAGTTTTAAAGGAGGATGAAATATCAAATTGAGATCATCTTAAGTAAAATAATATTTTTGAAAGTTTGTTACAGGAGTATTTAGTATAGGGTGAGTAGGTGATTTTGAGAAGAGTTTTGAATTGATTTTCGGACAAGGTTAATTTTTTTTTGGTAATAAATTTCCCAGATTCTGGGGCCCTTTATGTGCATAAATTTTTACATTGGTTAGTATGGACTGGGGTATGTCAAATAGTGATCTGTGTCTTGTGTCATGTTCGTGGGACCTATTAAAGGTTGGGGAAATTCTGAGCGCGGGGTTGATATTAGTTAATTTTTATGTATGTAGAAGGCACATGAATAGGTATAATATTTTTATGGGGTAGTTTTAAGGTTTGAATATAGGTGGAGTATGCTGTCTAGAGGGGAATTTTTATCATCCTGACTGCAGCCTTTTGCTGGGTTATGAGTGGTCTAAGGTGATTTAATGTTGTTGACCCCCATGCACAGATTCCATTGGTGAGATAAGGGTAGATAAGAGAATGAAAAGTGCAATGAGAGATGGTTGAGTCACATAATAGCGTATCTTAGATAATATACCTACTGCCCTTGAGATTTTCGGTTTGTTGTATGTGTTTGGAATTTAAGACTACTGTAAATGGTTTCCCTAGGAATTTTCCTCTGTGAGCCTTGTGATGGGTGAACCATTTAGCTTTATGTTAAGTGGAACATTTGAGCGCCCCAAACTGAATGTAGTAGGTCTTGTCCGTATTGGGGTAACATTTTATCATCCATGTTGATATTTTCTGAAATTCGGCATTAACTGTGTTGGCTAGTACGACTGGATTTGGGGAGAGAAGACATATGTTGTGTCATCTGCAAACAAAATGGGTTTGAGTAGTTGTGATGCATTCGGTAGGTCATTTATGTAAATGAGGAATATGAGGGCCCCGGGACACTACCTTGAGGGACACCGACTGTAATTTGTTTTGGAAGAGTTCTCTCCATTTTTTCTTTGACTTCTGTTGCAAAATGACTTTAGGTAGTTGGGGGGGTGCCCCTAATACCATAGTGCCAATTTTTGTGAGCAATAAACATGGTCGACTTTATCAAATGTTTTTTGGTGGGTCTATGAAGATTCCCAGCGGAACTTTTCTTCCAGGTGCGGTGTATATTTCTAACATGTGTGTTATAGATCGTTTGTGCTCTTGTTGGTCCTGAATCCAAATTGACGGGGGTTTAGTACATTGTGAAGACAAGGTAGGAATAGATCTTTTTTGAATTAATTTTTCGAAGATTTTAGAAAGCAATGGTAAATTTGAGATTGGTCTAAAATTGTTCAAGTCATTTTGGTCACCTCTTTTGGATCAGGGTGACCCTGCTATTTTGAGAATTGAGGGGAAGGTTGAAGATTCAATGGATTTATTGAATAATGCTGCTAAAATTGGTGACAGTACATGTGTAGTTTTTTTGTACAAAAAGGGGTGGTAAGCTGTTTATGTCTCCTGCTTTTTTTTTTAAGGGGTTTTATTATAGTGAGACTTCAATTGGTTGGTAGGGCTAGGAATAGTGTATCTGGGTAGGTGTTGGTGGGGTAGTCTGTTGGACAGTGTTCGAGCTTGGGATCCTCTCGCTAGATTTTTTCCTTTGGTGGAGAAGAAAACTTAAGTCTGTTTGCTGTCTCAGTTTGGGTAGGGGTTCGTCTGTTTTGATAATTTGATGGTATTGTTCGTGAACTTTTTTTTCCCTAGAATTGTAGATGGGGTTTTCAGGTTTTTTTCATATCACCTTTTAGGGTTAGAGTCTTTCTCAAAATACAATTTTTGGTCCTTCTTATCAGGCTAGTAAGGATTGATGAGTAGCGTTTGGATTGTTCTCTGGTTATTAGACCCCTTCTATATTGTTTTCATATTGGTGCCTCTATTTAGGGTTTAAAGGGATGGGTGTTGCCAGGGATTGTTAAGTCTTTTAGCTGTGATTGTTTATTTTTTTTCGGGCAATGTCTGTAATAGAGGTTGTTTTTTTTTAAGTTTTTGATGCATTCATTAGTATCTAATGTTTTTCAATTTCTTTAAACCAGTCAATGTTCGTCATAGCTTATAAAAAATTTATTAACAGCAGACTCATTATGTAGTCTGAAGGTAATTTTTAAACTTGGGGCAGAATGCCGGTTAGTTATGAAAAAGGTGGGGTAGTGGTCTGTGGTGTTTTCTTGATTATGCCTGTTTTTAGGGGGATAGTGTTAGTCCAGATGTGGTCTAGTAACGAGGTACTATTATCGGAGATTCTTGTAGGTTTTGATATTTTGGAAATAAGCAGTTGCTAAAGTTTTTGGAATTCAGTTACCTGCGGGTCTTGGATGTAGAATTTATGTTGAAATCTCCTGTGAGCAACAAATGATCTTTTTTAAGGCGTGAATCATTTCAGGTTTCCTAGTTTTTCACTAAAGTGGGGATGTTTGACTGTGGGAATCTGAAGATGTTTATCACTGGAGGTTTTTCAGGTCTTTTGATTTAAATTTAGCTAAATATATTCTCCATTTCATCCCTTTTGCAAAGTTTTTGATACATTAAGTTGATCTGTATAATATATTGCTGTTCCACCCCCCCCTGGTCTGTCCTACAGTTGTGAATGGCTGTGTAACCTGGGATGGCATAAACCCCGTAGTATCAGGCTTTAGCCAGGTCTCAGTGAGTGTGATGATTGACATATTGGTCTGGGGGTTGGAGTAGTGCTGTGAGGTCATCATAATGTTTGCTCAAAGATCTAACATTGTAATTGAAGATAAAGTTTTTGTTTGGGTCTGGGAAGTCTTTGCTTGATCTGCTGTGTAATAGTTACAGTTGTGTTAGTATGTAAGTCATTTAATAATAGGTTGATATAGGGTCAAAGCCTGTAATCATAGGAATTTTGTGATTCTATAATAGCTTGGGGAAAAATAGATTATGCTAAACTTAATGATATGGTATTAGATTAAAATCTTACTTGCTAATGGATTAACAAATTATGTGCAAGTGATTCAGGTTTTACAGTGATAGGATATTTGAAAATGTTAATGATATACTAATTTAACTGTCTAATGAATGGTTGAACAACTTCAATGACTAGTATTAAATTGGATGGAAAAAAAAATTTTGATTTAATTGGGACTTTAAACTTTAGTATATGAAAAGGGAATAAGAGGGTTAAGAATGCAAAAAGCTATTGAACTAGAAGTTAAAACAGATTTGACTAATATTAAAAATAGTTTTGATTAAAGGGGTTTAAAAAAGGACTGAAGTTGGCTAATGGTAAAAGGTATTTATAAAATATAAGAAATGATTGCACTTATCAGGTAGTTGCTTATGGGAAAATAAAGAAGCACATATACAATGAGGTAGTTGTTTGAATATATGAATACAATTAAGCAAATAAAGTGACTGAAAGTTGACTAAAGTTCTAATGGTAAACAGTATTTATAAAATATAAGTAAATGATTGCATTATCAGGGAGTTTTATAAAAAATATAAATAAGTCATATACACAATGAGGTAGTTGTTTGAATATAAAGTACAATTAAGCAAATAAAATGACTGGGAAATTTTCTTTTGGTAAAAAAGGGATTTAAAAGTATGAGTAAATAATTGCACTTATTTGGTAATATTATAAAAAAAATAAACTAAGTCACATACACAATGAGGTAATTTTTTGATTATAAAAATATAAAAAGAAAAAAAAAAGGGAAAAAGGGTTTTAATTTAAAATTTTAAGTAAAAAATAATTACTAATATTGTAAATAGATAGGGGTTTGGGGAAAAAGGGAATGATAGATTTGTATTAAAAATAAAAAAAAAAAAGTAAATGGTTAGAGAGACGTTAAAAAATATATATATAGTAAAATGGATGTACAATTTATTTTTGGGGGGAAAATTTTAAAATAGTGAGGTAGCAGAATATTAGAACAAATATGAAGTTAATTACATTAATATATAATCAGTTTTGTGGTAATGTAAGATTGTGAGGTTGCAGTTACTAATAAAATGTTGCCCAACCCGACTAAGGATTAGGTCATTGATATTATTCAGTTCTGTAATTGCATCTCGAAGGAAATTTGGGGTTTATTTTCATTCGTGATATAGTAACACGGCCTACATTTGTTTTCTTAATAGGATTTTCCCTTTCGGGGGAAACACTGGTGGATTTTTTCATTATTCTACGTTTGCTTTTTTTACTCTGTATAGGGGGTTTTGACGTTTTTGTGAGGCATTCGTTTACATAGAATCTTTTCTGCACTAATTGATGTTTTAATAAGATCTGTTTTACTGTCTATCGTTGGGAAATCAACATAACACTCTTTTTTTTACCTTGCATGCCAAGTAATCGTGATTCTGTTATTTCAGATGCTGGTACTACTAAATTTAAGTGGTCTTTTATGGTCTGAAGAGCAGCATCTTTGCAGTTGGGATGGTTTATGCCATGGAAAGGTGACTGCTAATTATTACCGCGCTGGATAACTTATCTTGCTCAGTTTTATCTTCTTGGTTAGAAAAAAAGTCAGTCAGCTGGGGAAACCCTTTTGGTTTTCCCGTTCTTGACAGCATCTTAACCTTCGTGTTTAGGGGTGTTATTTGGGCTGTATGGCTGGCTATGACTGATTGGGGGGTCTTTCCAAAATCAGCCATTCCCGCTGATGTAAAATTCTGCTCAAAGCTTAGGATCTTTCTTTCTAGGGGGGCTAACTTAGTTTCATGCTTATATAGTGTTGTACGAAGATTCATGTTTTCCTAGTTAGGTTGGGATGTTGACTTAAGAGTGACAGGATCATTTGTCATACCTGAGATCATTTCAGATGGGTCAAATCCCTTTTAAGGGAGTGTTGTTTGGTGAGATTCAGCATGATTGGTGTTGTTTGTCCCTCGTCATGGGTGGTGGTTTAGTAGGGTGAGGGAGAGGGAGAGTCAGCCCTTTGTTTGTTGACATGTTGCCTGGGGTGGTGGTGGGGTGGGTGGGTGATGCACCGGCGTCCTGTGGGTAGTCAAATGAAAAATCGAGACTTTTTGATTTCGTGCTGTTCTTATTACTGCTTCTTCTGTTATTAGGTCTCATAGTAGTACGGGGGGTGTTGTAGATAGGGCGTAAACTATAGTTTATCAGAGCTTGTTGTGGGTGCCGTCTGGCAGCGGCTGTGTTTTTATTTGATGGCACTCTCCCCTTGGATCGATAATTTTTTGAGTAGGTGGGTTTATGTTGGTATTCTTGAGTCATTCTGGGGGCTAGGTGCGTTAGTGCAGCAGTTCTGCAGTTAGGCCATCATAGAAGCGTTGGTGGGTTCTGGCTGGGAAAAAAATAAAGAAAAAACCCCGGTTGATCTGGTTACAATCGTGACCAAGTTTCAAAAGGGTTCAAAGTTACAAGTTACAAAGGACATGTTGTGTTTCAAAGTCCTAGCGTTGGTTTTTGGTACTGTTGTTGGTTCCTCTGCGATTTCCCCTCATAGTATCACTCGTGAAGCTATGGAGGAGGCTTTATTTCCTTTAGCTTGGCTTAGGCTTCGTTCAGCGCGGGCGATGTTTTGGGGTTTTCAGGGCTGTCTTCCGCTTCAATTTTTTTAAGGTTTGGGTAGCATTTCTTATTTTGGGGGATTTTTGATCTCTGGGTTTGTGCAGTTTACATTCAATTAGGCCATCACAATCTTTGATAAGGGCTGAGTTTTTTTAAGAATAAGGGCTGCTAGGATGCTGGGGCCCCGCGTCTCCTGCTTAGATTGTCGGAATGACACCAGGCAGCTCAGATGCTCGCACATACACAAGCTTTAAATCTTTGCCCCAAATTCACCTTAAACCAGCAAAATAGACCAAAGTTTGGGAGAATACACGGGACTTCATCGTCACTCCCAAAGATGATCTGATACAAATATTACAATATAAAAAATATACTCAGATAACAACATAAAGAGGTTCGACATGTAGGGGGACCCCCAACCCAAAAAATGTGATCAGTCATGGGACCCTTTCAAATTAACTTAAATTTAAAAAAAAACAAAAGGTACCAAGTAAATCATGGTCTTAAATTATAAAACTGGAAGATAGCCTAAGCAACACGGATCCAAACCTATGTCTAAAACAAATTAACTCTGTGAACCGGGGTATGCTCAAGGATTTTCCCTTTAAAAAAAAGAAGATATAAACTAGAAAGAAAGACGCCCCCTATGCAGGTGAAGGCAAAGAAAAGGGCGGCTAAAAGGGGCCAATATATTCAATACGTAGGAGACACTGGTCAGAGAAATAGCAAAATTGAACTAAAGCAAAAGGGAATCTTACGGAGTCAAGAAATGCGGAAAAACTAAAAGCCATAAATGAAATTGAAAGAAACCCAAAAATTTTTTTCTTAGCCAAATTAAAGTCAAGAACAACATCAAGTATTGGGCCCCTACACAGATGACAGCAAGGAAATGACTGAGCTACTCAAGTCCCAATATGACTCGGTTTTTTCGATCCGTTAACCAAACTGAAGTCGAAGACTTTAAATTTTTTTTATAAGAGGACATAAATTTTAGATCAAACCTATCTGATATTATCCAGACCCAAATTACTTGAAAAGGCTATAAAACATGCCCATGCACCTGCCCCATGCCCAGACTCATGGAACATCCTATGGAGAGGGAGCATGGACACAGGGTTGTTCCACAGCTGCTAAAAAAAGAGACATAGCCCCACTCCACAATGGGGCAAAAAACAATACAAAGAACTACAGACCGATACCACTAACATCCCACATCATAAAAATCTATGAACGGTTCTAAGAAGAAGATCGGCCACCCATCTAGATACCCATCAGTTACACAACCCAGGGAAATGGGTTTAGAGGGGTCGCCCTGCCTGCCCCAAACACTGGGCCACTATAGATGCCCTGAAAAAGGGGAAAATGCAGATGTAGTATACATAGACTTTGCAAAGCCTTTGACAAGGGGACCATGGTGAATAGGCACAAATCGTTAAAAAGGAATAACGGGAAAAAGTTGGTAGATGGATTAAAATTTTCCCTAACAAATAAAAACAGAGGTAGTAAACAGAGTAAATTCTGGGGCGGCTACGGTGAAAGCTCTGTTCCACAAGGCACAGTACTCACTCCCATCCTGTTCCTCATCCTCATGTCTATAAACGGGGACGTAAGCCACAGCACCGTGTTTTCCCTTTTAAAAATGACACCCAAATTTGCATGACAGGTCCGCAGTTGAAGACACTGCAAGACTCAGGTGAATATAAACCCAAACTTTAAATGGGCCGATAAAAACAATATGAAGTTCAATGATGAGAAATTTCAATTACTCAGATATGGAAAACATGAAAATTAAAACTATATCGGAGTATAAAACAAATTCCAACCACACAATATAAGGAAAAACTATTGTAAAACCTGGGGTAATAATGTCAGGGGATCTCAACTTCAAAGACCACAACATTGTATCAATCGCATCTGCTAGAAAAATGACAGGATGGATAATGAAAACCCTTCTAAACTAGGACGCCAAGCCATGATGACATCTTCAGGTCATTTTTCATCTAACTGGAATATTTCCCCTAACAGCCCTTTCAAGGCAGGTGAAATTGCTGACCTAAAAATGTACAGAGAACCTTCATGGCTCATCCTGTGATAAAACTCCCAAATTACTGGGAACGCTTGAAGTTCCTCAATCTCTACTCCCCAGAACCGACCGGAGAGATACGTGATTATTTACATTTGGGAAAATTGTAGAGGATTAGTACCAAACTTGCACACGAAAATTCCCCATGAAAAACAAAAAAACTCGGCTGACGATACAACATTCCCCCCCTGAAAAAGCAGGGGGGCCACTTTGATAATAGACAACTCAATAAGTGTGAGGGGGGCCCCAAAACTGTTCAACTGCCTCCCAGCATACATAAGGGGGGTTAAAGACCCTGGGGTTTTTCAAAGAAGGCATGACAGGCACCTAAAGCGACTTGACCAACCGGGCTATGGTTCGTACGTTGGTCTGCGTGGGCCAGCACTATCACCTTGTTGATGACCGATCCGTCAGGAAGCCTGGTCACAGACCGGGCCGCGGGGCGTTGATCCCTGAAATTTCGGGATACTCCGGATCTTTGGTATACTCCAGGTATCCTGGAAAACTCCTAGCGAAACCAAACTTTCAAATAATATTCCCCATAAATTTGGATTAAATCAGCGACAGCGGAATGAAATTCAAAACTGATAATTATGTGAAATTTTTATTCCTGTTTAATATTCACCATCAAAATGTTTGTTTTTTTCTGAAGTGACTCATTTTTAATTGTGATGAATCTTAAGGGCAGGACGGAACCCCTTTTATTTTGGTTTTGTTGGGGAAATTTTTTAAGTGTGAATATTTTTTTACAACTTGGGAAAATTAGAATTTTTTTGAAATTGAGGGGGAAAAAAAGGCTGCCTTAACATGTGTTTATTTGTCCTTTTTTATTTGCGTATTTGTGAATTAATATGAACACAAATACATGTATATTTGTGAAAGTGAACATGTGTGCCAATATTTATACACAGAAACCTTCACATATGTATACACTATACATATTTACTTTTTACACCATTTCATTATTTTGACCAATATTGCAAATGTTGTTTAAAAGTGCAATATTTCTCCTCATCTGCTACAAGGAATCTTGCTTAATTTAAAGATTCATCAGTTCATTAATAAGTCATTGCAAACAAACCATACCACGGGCGGGGTTAAACCGCATCAGAGATCATAAAACTTCAGACGACGCTTAGCCACTGGGCCAGCTGGCTAAATAAGATTCATCCACCTAGAGGACTTGAGCTAGGGTTCGTCACCCCACACTTCAGGAGATTCGTCTGTAAAACTTGCATTTGTGGTCACAGTGGAGCCTATGGTAACCTTCCTATAGTGTATAAATATACCTAGTTGGATGAATCTTATTGTAGCAGCTGCCCAGTGCTACCCGTCGATCTGGAGTTTATGACTGTCTGATCGCGGTTCTATCCGCCCTAGTCTTTGAAAACTGGTCTATGATTCTGGCATTTATTAAATACCAAACTCCAAAATGAAACAAACACAGCCCAAAAAAAATCCCAACTTTTCTCTAAGTTTAAATAAACCCCCTTTAAGGGTTTTAAAACAAATTTAAAAAACCCTTAAAATTTAACCAAAAAAATTCCAGTTAAAAATAAACTTTTTTCCCATTTTAAAATAAAAAACCCTTAGTTTCAACAAATGTAAATTACCCCTTACGTTTAACAATACCAACCTTCCCAGTTTCAACAGTTATTACACAAACATTATCTGGGGATAACCTTTGTAACATTGTCCATAAAACAATGTTTTTACCAACATTTAGAAAATAGAAAAGTCTATAAATGTTAAATATAAAATTCTCTGCAAAAGCGCGAATTTGTATTTTTTTTTGTGTCTCACAAGCATAATATATTTCATTAAAAACAAATAAAAACATTGCTAATAAAAAATGGAAAAATCAGTAAAACAATATTAATAATAAAGTTTCCTGGGAAAACAGTTAAAATTGTCAATAAAATTTCCTGGACTGCGTTTTTCAGTTTTTTATAGCGGAATTAATCCACTTGTAAAAAAATTCTCTTCGGATAATATAGGAAAATATTTCAGATGCTAAAGGCTTTACAATTTAAGATGAATTTAAGTCTTTATTGGAATATAAAAAATTTGTTATGATTTAGGAATATTTACCCCAAGTGTTTATTCTGTCCCTTCAAAAAAATTCTGGTTTATATCTCTGTCTGTCTCCCCCCCCCGTCATCTTCATTTTTTCCCCCCGTCATCTTTTCATTTAACCCCCCCGTCACTTTATCCTCCGTCATCTTTATCACTCCCTCTTTCATCCTCCCTCTCTTTTTCCCCTCCCATCTTCATCTCTCCCCTTTATTTCCCCCCAAATTCTTTTCACTTAAACTCCCATCATCTTCAAACTGCCCATCATCTTCAAACCCCTCATCTTCAACTCCCATCATCTTTTTCCAATTTCAAAATCATTTACTTCAAAGTTTTCCCAAAAACATTTATTTCCAATTTAAAAGGATTTACCTTAAGATACTTCCCCCTTTTAGCCCACCTCGGGGCCAAAAATCCAAATCCACCTTGGCCCCGACCTCCCCGGGGCCACGTGTCCCAGACCATATGATCCTGGTCGTGGCCCCCCCTTTAGACACCGTCGTGGCCCCGACCATCCATAGATCCACCGTGGGGGCCAGACCCTCCATGATCCACCTCGTGGCCCAGACCATCCGATCCACCCTTGTGGCCAGACCTCCCTAGATCCACCGTCGTGGCCCAGACCATCCATAATCCCCCGGTGCCCAGACCATCCATAGATCCACCGGTGGCCAGACCATCCATAGATCCACCGTCGTGGCCCAGACCATCCATAATCCACCGTGGGGGTCCAGACAAACCATAGATCCCCCGTGGCAGCAAACCATAGATCCCCCGTGGGGGTCCAGACCATTCATAAATCCCCGTGGGGCCCCCCATCCATAGATCCACCGTGGTGGTCCAGACCATCCATAGATCACCGTGGTGGTCCCGACCATCCCTAGATAAAGTCGGGGCCCAACCCTCCATAGATCCACCGGGTGGTCAGACACCGCCCCCCTTGGCCAGCACTAAACCACCGGGGGGTCCAGACCATCCCTAATCCCCGGGGTTTTAGACCACCATAGATCCACCGGGGGGGTTTCCAAACCCTCCATGATCCCCTGGGGTCCCGACCACCTAGATCAACCGTCGTGGCCCGACCATCCATAGATCCCCCGGGGGGTCCCAAAACCATAGATCCAGGGTGGCCCAGACCATCCATAGATCCCCGGGTGGGCCAACCATCCCTGATCCCCCGTGGTGGTCCAGACCATCCATAGATCCACCGGGGGGTAAAAACCCTCCAAAATCCACCGTGGTGTTCCCGACCATCCCTAATCCCCCGGGGGGTAGCCATCCATAGATCCACCGTGGTGGTCCCGACCACCATAGATCACCGTCCCAGACCATCCTAGATCCCCCCGGTGGTCCAACCCTCCAAAATCCACCGTTGGGGGCCGACCATCCCTAATCCCCGGGGGGTAGCCATCCATAGATCCCCCTGGGGTTGACCCTCCATAGATACCTTTAGAAAAATTTGTTTCCCCTTTTCCCAAAAACCAAAATCAACCGTGTCCCAGACCCCCCTAGTCCCCCTGGGTTCAAACCATCCTGACCCACCGGGTCCCAACCACCTAATCCCCCTCGTTTCCGAACCTAATCCCCCTGGGGGGCCAACCTCCCCGGATCACCCGGTCTTAAATCCCTGATCACCTTGGGCCAACCATCCCCGTCTACCTAAAAAATGACTTTTTAGTTTTTTTCTTTTGTTCAAAAGGGATTAGGTTTTCCCCTTGAAATTCATTAGTTCACCTGTACCTTCACCTGTAGTTTATTGTACCTTTACCTGTAGTTCACCTTGTACCTTCTGTAGTTACCTTTACTTCACCTGTAATTCACCATCAGATTCCCTTGTAGTTCACCCACCTTCACCTGTAGTTCACCTTGTACCTTCATTTAGTTCACCTTGTACTTCACCTGTAGCCACCTTGTACCTTCCTTTTATTCACCTTGTACCTTCATGTAGTCCACCTTTAATTTTTACCTTTTGTTTTCACCTTTAGTACCCTTTACCCTTTTGTTCACCTGTACCTTCACCTGTAGTTCACCTTGTACCCACCTTATTCCCTTGTACCTTACCTGTAGTTTACCTTGTACCTTCACCTGTAGTTTACCTTGTACCTTCACCTGTAGTTTACCTTTTATTCTTAGTTTACCTTGTACCTTCCCTTAGTTCACCTTGTACCTTCCCTGTAGTCACCTTGTACCTTCCCTTTTAGTTCACCTTGTACCTTCACCTTAGTTTACCTTGTACCTTCATATTCACCTTGTACCTTCACCTGTAGTCACCTTGTACCTTCACCGTTCACCTTGTACCTTCACCTGAGCTCCCCTTTTACCTTCACCTTAGTTCACCTTGTACCTTCCCTGTAGTTTACCTTGTACCTTCATTTTGTTCACCTTGTACCTTCACCTGTAGTTTACCTTGCCTTCACCAGTTCACCTTGTACCTTCCCTGTAGTTTACCTTGTACCTTCCCAGTTCACCTTGTCCTTCCCTTGTCACCTTGATTCACCTGTAGTCACCGATTCACCTTAGTTCACCTTGTACCTTCACCTTGCCACCTTGTACCTTCACCCTTTGTTTACCCCGTCCTTTACCATTCCCTTTTACCTTCACCTTAGTTTACCTTGTACCTTCACCTGTAGTTTACCTTGTACCTTACCAGTTTACCTTGTACCTTCCCTGAGTCACCCGTATTCACCTGTAGTTCACCTTGTACCTTCCCTTAGTTTACCTTGTACCTTCACCTGTAGTTTACCTGTACCTTCCCTTGTTTCCCTTTTTTCCCCCCTTAGTTCACCTTGACCTTCCCTGTGTTCACCTTGTACCTTCACCTTTGTTCACCCGTACCCCTTTCCCAGTCACCCTTTTATTTTACCTTTTTCACCCTTTTACCTTCCCTGTAGTTCACCTTGTACCTTTCCCCGTAGTTTACCTTGTACCTTCCCTGTAGTTCACCTTGTACCTTCCCTGTAGTTTACCACCCTTTACCTGTAGTTCACCTTGCCCCCTGTAGTTCACCACCTTCACCTTGTTTACCTTGTACCTTCCCTGTAGTTCACCTTTTCCTTCACCTGTAGTTTACCTTGCCTTCTCCTGTAGTTCCCTTTTACCTTCACCTGTGCTCACCTTTTACCTTCCCTGTAGTTCACCTTGTACCTTCACCGGGTCACCCTTTTACCTTCACCTGTAGTTACCTTGTACCTTCAGAGTTCATTTTTACCTTCCCTTAACCTGACCTTCCCGTAGTTTATTGTACCCATGTAGTTTACCTTGTACCTTCACCGTAGTTCACCTTGTCCTTCTTAGTCACCCTTTACCTTCCCCGAGTTTACTTTTTACCTTTCCTGTAGTTCACCTTGCCTTCACCAGTCACCTTGACCTTACCTGTAGTTTACCTTGCCCACCAGTTCACCCTTTCCCTTTTGAACCCCCCTGTAGTTCACCTTATACCTTTACCATTTTTCCCTTTTCTTTATTTTTTCTAATTTTTTTTACCACACCACCCAATATTTACATTTTTCCTGCCCTAATTTGTCCACTTTTTCCCTTTTTATGTTGATTTATAATATATATTTCCCTTTTTGGGGGTTTTAGCCACTTCAGAGGATGGTGAATTTTTTCCTTTAAATTTGGGAAGGGAAAATATAGCTTCATATCTCTATTTTTCTTGCAAAAAAATGTAGATGTCTTTTAGTGTTCCGGAAAAAATATATAACATTTCTTTTATTCCCTCATTATTCTGTCATGTTCCTCACTCTTCTTTCATCTTCCTCAAGCCCCACTTCCTCTGTGTCAACACTCCATCCCACTGTTTCTTCATCCCACTGGTTTTTACTCTCTCATCCTACTCTTTCTCTCATC
>WNWK01029686.1:0-24171 GCA_009830355.1 Cherax destructor
GGGGAGAAATCAGAATGGGGACACTTCACAAGCGGTGTTCCGCAGGGGCCAGTGTTGGGCCCCTTGTTCACAATTTACATAAACGACATAGATGATGGAATAAATAGCGACATAAGCAAAGTTGTTGATGACACCAAAATAGGCCGTCCAATTCATTCTAATGAGGACATTAGAACACTCCAGGACAATTTGAATAGACTGATGCAGTGGTTGGAGAAGTGGCAGATGCAGTTTAATATAGACAAATGCAAAGTTCTAAATGTTGGACAGGAAAATAACCATGACACATATATACTGAATAATGTAGATCTTAATACTTCTGATTGCGAAAAGGATTTAGTTCTGGTTAGCAGTAATCTGAAGCCAAGACAACAGTGCATAAGTGTTCGCAATAAAGCTAACAGAATCCTTGGCTTCATATCAAGAAGTATAAATAATAGAAGTCCTCAGGTTGTTCTTCAGCTCTATGTATCCTTGGTTAGGCCTCATTTAGATTATCCTGCACTCTTCTGGTCACCGTATTACAGAATGGATATAAATGCTCTGGAAAACGTACAGAGGAGGATGACAAAGTTGATCCCATGTATCAGAAATCTTCTCTATGAGGATAGACTGAGGGCCCTGAATCTGCACTCTCTAGAAAGGCGTAGAATTAGGGGGGATATGATTGAGGTGTATAAATGGAAAACAGAAATAAATAAAGGGGATGTAAACAGCGTGCTGAAAATATCCAGCCAAGACAGGACTCGCAGCAATGGTTTCAAGTTGAAAAAGTTCAGATTCAGGAAGGATATAGGAAAGCACTGGTTTGGTAATAGTTATGGATGAGTGGAACAAACTCCCGAGTACCGTCATAGAAGCTAAGACGTTGTGTAGTTTTAAAAATAGGTTAGGTAAATACATGAGTGGGTGTGGGTGGGAGTGAGTTGGACCTGACTAGCTTGTGCTACTAGGTCTTATGCCTTTCTCCTTCCTTAAGTGGAGGTGACCTGACTACCTGGAATTTACCTGGAGAGGGTTAACTCCAGGTAGTCAGGTCTAAGCCGGGGAGTGACATGGACCTTCCTCGCATAGGTCAAAGGCCTGCTGCAATGTTCCTTCTTTCTTATGTTCTTATGTTGCCTAGCATACAAGAACAACAGCCACAATTATAATAAATATAAGTAGTAGGAAATGATTCGCTATGGCGAATTGGGCTTTTCACGCTGTGGCAAATATGTGTTTTTCCTGCTCTGTCTCCTCGACAGAACAGTCTCCGTTGACTAGAATTTTTTTTCTCATATTTTTGGCGGATGAAATTTCGATTACCCTAAGAGTTTATCTTCACAAAATTTCTTGGGATCAAGTTCTCCCCAAGAAATTGTTAATAATTTTTAAACAAGATTCTTTTGCCGACTATGATTACCTTCTCCCCACGATCATGGACCACTTCCCCCCCCTCTCAGAGTCCCTTCCCCAACCACCACCAACACTTACTCTCCTACCCTCTAATCCCAATGACCTCCATCAACCCAATGACTCCAGTGCTTTCATATGTACCAATCTAACTTCTCATGTCCCATACCCTCTCATCTCAGTCTTCCCCTTAACCTCCCTTGCCCCACCCAACTTTCATCTCCCCACATCCTCTCCTTCACTACCCTACGATCCATCACTCTTCTATTTTCTGTAAATTTAATACATTTCGTTTTAACAAATAAATACTTTTAAAGTTTCTCGTTTAAATTTATTCCGTTTTGTCTTCATTTTTCTATAACATCACTAAATTATACATCAAGTACTGATTTTTACATTATATCAGTATAAATTCACTAATAACTCCACATGACTGTCTTCATATATATATATATATATATATATATATATATATATATATATATATATATATATATATATATATATATACTGTCGTGCCTAATAGGTAAACTGGTCAATTAGCAAGAACTCGTTTAAAATTAAGTCCTTTCTAAAATTCTCTATACGTTTAAAGATATATTTTCTTCATTTATGTTAATGTAAAAAATTAAATTTTTACCAAAAGAATCTTAGAAAACTTACCTAACCTTATTACAACAAGCGCAATTTAATTTAGCCTAATCCAATTAAATATATTTTAGATACGTTTACAATAATTTAATAATAAACAAACACAATAAAATATATTTTTTCGTTAGGTTCAGAATGATTTTCGTGACATTATTGCATACACAAATTTTCGCTTGTCTTATATGGCAAGAACAGCGTTGCTATTTAAGCCAAAATAGCAGTTTTACCTATTCGGCACGACATATATATTATATAGGAACGTTATTAATGGACGGGATCTAAATAATAGTGTCATGCTCACTATACTACGATTATTTACATAAGGCTGAGGCACTCAAATTTAATATTTTTTCATATATTTTAATGAAGTCGATGGTGAATTCCACTTATAAAAAATTACAATATTCATACATGACAAAATCTCACTTTTTTTTTTTAACCAACAAAGAAAGTGAAAAAATAACTGTTAAGTTTTTATTTGTTAATTCAATAGGTACTACAACTTTTTACAGTCTATAATCATTGCCAATTTGTTTATAATTTTGTAATATGAATATTACAGAATATGCAAGTAAAGCAAATTAATTGACATAATTGGGGATTAAAATATATTTTATAAATCATTTATTTTCAAAATGCGGATGGCAGAAAGGTATCCAATGTAGATCTCAAGTTATATATGTTGTGAAGGGGTATTGAATATCTAGTAATGAACTTCTAACAATGTGGAGACTTGCAGAAGTTCCCAGTAATCCGCAGCAGGTTCTGTGTTGTTCAAGTTGGTCCTAAGTGTTAGCTTCAGTAGTGCAAGAGATCTTGCAAGCATCAGCAAGTGCACATACTATCACACACTTGTTGATGCTGTGTCCCATGAAACATTTAATCAAAAGGGTACACACACCCTGCAGTGACAGAAATTAAAAACTTCAACAACACGGCAATGGCGACCTCTTCCCGTAATCCGGCACTCTCTATTTGAATGACAGGGTCGACGGCAGAAGCATATTCTGTGGAAAACATTATCGATTTGAAAAGATATCGAGATTAAATAATAAACAAGGACGCTACAGATCTGGTTGCTTCCTCATTGCTATTTTTTTTATCTCTAAATTAAGACATTCACACTCGCTTTCTGTAATGAAAATGCCAGGTTGTCTTAATTGTGCTACATTTAGGTACTTAATGAGTTGTTAATGTGGTGTCATAATGACACCACATGAAGGAGGGAGGGGATGGGTGGAGGCATAATGACACCACATGAAGGAGGGAGGGGATGGGTGGAGGCATAATGACATCACATGAAGGAGGGAGGGGGATGGGTGGAGGCATAATGACACCACATGAAGGAGGGAGGGGATGGGTGGAGGCATAATGACATCACATGAAGGAGGGAGAGGGATGGGTGGAGGCATAATGACACCACATGAAGGAGGAGGGGGATGGGTGGAGGCATAATGACACCACATGAAGGAGGGAGGGGGATGGGTGGAGGCATAATGACACCACATGAAGGAGGGAGGGGGATGGGTGGAGGCATAATGACACCACATGAAGGAGGGGATGGGTGGAGGCATAATGACACCACATGAAGAGGGGGATAGGTGGAGGCATAATGACACCACATGAAGAGGGAGGGATGGGTGGAGGCATAATGACACCACATGAAGGAGGAGGATGGGTGGAGGCATAATGACACCACATGGAGGGAGGGATGGGTGGAGGCATAATGACACCACATGAAGGAGGGAGGGATGGGTGGAGGCATAATGACACCACATGAAGGAGGGAGGGGGATGGGTGGAGGCATAATGACACCACATGAAGGAGGGAGGGGATGGGTTGAGGCATAATGACACCACATGAAGGAGGGAGGGGATGGGTGGAGGCATAATGACACCACATGAAGGAGGAGGGGGATGGGTGGAGGCATAATGACACCACATGAAGGAGGGAGGGGATGGGTGGAGGCATAATGACACCACATGAAGGATGGAGGGGATGGGTGGAGGCATAATGACACCACATGAAGGAGGGAGGGGGATGGGTGGAGGCATAATGACACCACATGAAGGAGGGATGGGGATGGGTGGAGGCATAATGACACCACATGAAGGAGGGAGGGGGATGGGTGGAGGCATAAAACCCTAAAGTAGAAGGTGAATTTTATTTACTTATTATTACACTGGATAATAAATTTGCTACTTCCATTAATGAAAGATATTTAATTTATTTTAAGCATGCTGAAACTGATTCTGAAGTCAAAATGAACCTGTCACATATGATACTGGCAGCACATGTGGCTCTATGTTATATGTATAAGCTTGAACATATTACTGAGCAAAGCCTTGCAGCTTTCTCTGGCATATATAAACATGAATGCTAGGCATCATGTCTGTTTGTCAGGAAAAGTCAGTGAGTATCAGTTATGCTCTGGTCATCCCAGTGTTCAGACATATTTTCAAAAGTTTACTTTTCATTGTGTACATTTGTGTTTATTTTGCTTAAATTAAATTCTTCTGCCAAATATACATATCCATATTTTCATTCTATTTCTTTTGTTCTTTGATGTAAAATCTTTATTTCAGATTAAAATCGTTAGACAAGAATGTCTGGAATGTGCAGACAGCTTTTGCCATGTATGTGGCAAGTATACTATGTGATCAACGAAGATGCATAACAAATAGTGTCAAAATTGCAGAAAAGCGCTTCGTTGCATGATAGGTGATAAAGATAAAACATTTCTTACACACACACACCAAATGTGCCAGGGAATGGAAGAAGTATAGAAGGCAAAGGACCCAGCAGAATAAGGAGAGCAGTCGTAGAGCCAGAAATGAATATGCACAGGTAAGAAGGGAGGCGCAACGACAATACGAAAATAACATAGCAGCGAAAGCCAAATCTGATCCGACGCTGTTGTACATCCACATCAGGAGGAAAACAACAGTCAAGGACCAGGTTATCAGGCTGAGGAAGGAAGGAGGGGAGTTTACACGAAACGACGGTTAAGTATGTGAGGAACTCAACATGAGATTCAAAGAAGTGTTCACAGAGGAACAGAGGAAACAGAAGGGACTCCAGAAAGGCAGAGAGGTGGGGTACACCATCAAGTGATGGACACAATACATGCAACCGAGGACAAAGTGAAGAGGCTGCTAAGCGAGCTAGATACCTCAAAAGCGATGGGGCCGGACAACATCTCTCCATGGGTACTGAGAGAGAGAGAGAGAGAGAGAGCAGAGACGCTATGTATACCACTAACAATCTTCAACACATCTATTGAAACAGGACGACTACCTGAGGAATGGAAGAGAGGAAATGTAGTCCCAATTTTTTAAAAAAGGAGACAGACACGAAGCATTAAACTACAGACCAGTGTCACTGACATGTATAGTATGCAAAGTCATGTAAAAGATTATCAGGAGAAGAGTGGTGGAACAACTAGAAAGGAACGAGCTTATCAATGACAGACGGCACGGTTTCAGGGATGGGAAATCCTGTGTCATAAACCTACTGGAGTTCTATGACAAGGTGACAACAGTAAGACAAGAAAGAGAGGGGTGGGTAGATTGCATTTTCTTGGACTGTAAGAAAGCGTTTGACACAGTTCCACACAGGAGATCAGTGTAAAAGCTGGAGGATCAGGCAGGGATAACAGGGAAGGCACTGCAATGGATCAGGGAATACCTGGAGAGGTGTCAGAATGGGCTCCTGTGACTAGCAGTGTTCCACAGTGGTTAGTCCTAGGACCGTGCTATTTCTGGTATTTGCGAACGACATGACGCAAGAAATAGACTCAGAAGTGTCCTTGTTTGCATATGATTTGAAGTTGATGAGAAGAATTCAATCAAACGAGGACCAGGCAGAACTACAAAGGGATCTGGATAGGCTGCAGGCTTGGTCCAGCAACTGGCTCCTGGAGCTCAACCCCACCAAGTGCAAAGTCATGAAGATAGGGAAGGGCAAAGAAGACCTTAGATCGAGTATAGCCTAGGGGGCTAGAGACTACAAACCTCACTCAAGCAAAAGATCTTCGTATACTTAATAAGGAATGAAAAAATAAAATACACCTATCACTCCAACCAACGTGGCCATCACTCCTTCCTTTCCCAGAGACCACAAACCTCCCTGTCCAGTGCACAGCCATCAGGCTGGCTCCCAAGGAATTAAAGGGCATAGAAAACCCGATAATTTAAAATGAAAGCAGTGTTTGCTAATGTCATTCGGATAATATTTAGAAACTGTTAACTAGAACGAAAAAATTTTTTACTGTAATTCCTGGATCAACAGGTGACTTCAAACAGCATTTCTGACAAAAATATAGGTATAATTCCCTTCAGTTTGTATCAGTGTTAACAGGATGAATACGCACATTTTTGCACCTAACAATTCTTTGGAGTCAAACTTAAGACGAAAGATCAAATATCGAAGTTTCTTTATTCAAATTGGACTGGTATGACCTTAACTAGGCAAGCAATTTGTTGAAGTGTGCAGCCTCTTCACAAATAGAAAGAGTTCCGTCACAGTAAATAGATCGTTCAAAGTCAACCATCAGAGTGTTGGGCGAATGTGAATGTGTGGGAACAACATGCGATACTAGCAGTAAGAAATAATGGAGGAAGGTATGTAAGATTTAGTGTGTTAAAGTATAATTTCTATAATGCAATTCATCAATGAATGTAGTAGGGTCGAGCAAGTGTATCATATATAGGATTGGAGCGTTATAAATCAACAACATGTACTGTACTTGTTGAATGTTTGGAAAGTGTGTGTAATATACAGCACCACAGACCAGTACTCACTGAGGATGGTGCTCATGTTGGCCTCCCACCAGACTTATCACAACCTGTCATGTGAAAGAGGAAATATATAACTTTAAAATAAAAAGTTGAATAATAGTTATTATAATGTAACAGATAATGTTTTTAATAAATTTGACGAGTTTGATTTTTTCTTAACTTTATGAAGATAACAAAGGGGACACACGGGAACTTATAAAAGAGCTTGTGAGAATAGAAGAAAATATTCCTAAATGATTAAGACGATAACGTAATTTATCTAGTTATATTTAAAAAAATATAAATTTAAAGTAATAATACAAAATGTGTTAAATTAATGTATTTGAAAGAGAAAATTAATTTTGCTCACTTAAAGCAATAAATTAATAATACATACATTCCCTCTTTAATAAAAGACTTCAAAGAATCTGACAGATGCAAAGACAGACACTAATGGGTTTGGACTGGCTGTAGGTCTGGTCTAATAAGTGGCTACTGGGATTAAACCTTAGCAAGTTCAAAGTTATGAAATTTGGGGAAGGGCAAAGAAGACCACAGATAAAGTACATACTTGGGAAGGCAGGGAAAGGGGACAGAATGACTGCAAAATTTGACTCCTGGAAAACAATGTATGGATATTCGTCTGTAAAAACTTGCATTTGTGGTCACAGTGGTGCCTATGCTAACCTTCCCATGGTGTATAAATATACCTATTTGGATGAATCTTATTGTAGCCAGCTGGCCCAGTGGTTAGCGCGTCGGTCTGGAGCTTTATGACTCTGACCGCGGGTTCTATCCCCACCCGAGGTTTAGCGCTTCTTTTGATTAAAATAATAATAATTATATCCCCGCCCGTAGTATGGTTTGTAAGAATATAGGGTTGAGTATAATACCAGGCATATTCCTCTAAGGCGCACAACAAAATAACTGTTAAAATTTGTGCGTCTAGTAAATCTAAGATTAGCTATCGGAAATCTAAGTAAGGATACATTCGAGACACTGTACAGGGTGTAAATCAGGCTCTTATTAGAGTATACAGCACCAGTATGGAACCCAGACCTGGTCAAGCATGACAAGAAATTAGATAAAGAGCAGAGGTTCGCAACGAGACTAAATTCGTAGGTAAGGTTTATGGGAGAGGTTAAAGAACCATGAACCTGCTATCGATTGACAAAGGACTGAGGGTGATATGATAACAACATACAAAATACTGAGCAGAATTGATAGCGAGGAGAGGGATAGGCTGTTTAAGAGTCGGGAAACAGGAACACGAGGGCTTAGCTGGAAGATGAAAAGACTTAAGTCACAAGGATGTTAGGAAGTATTTCTTCATTCTTAGAGCAGTCAGGAAGTGTAACGACTAGGATCACTCCTGGCATTAGAAGCTAGAAGTGAATCTAGTAGCCAACACCGAAAAGGCGGGGCCATTCGTGAGCTTACAAAAAAAAATTATGGCCGAATCAACGAAACTAATGAAAAATACACTGAGAGCAGCAGTTTGTTTTATTAATTCTAAATAGAAACTTTTTTTTTTTCTTCATTTAGAAGCCAAACAAAAGTGTGAACAGAGTTACTACACAACAGAGAATAACAGAGAGGAGCAGGAACTTCATCTTAGTGGTGTTCCACACTTGTGGGCTGCTGCTGGAGATGTGTGTACGTGGCGCCGGTGACCTGCTGTGAGTAACAAGTCTCACTTGGCCTTTTAAGACAGCCACTGCGAATTGCCAGATTTTCCTGGAACATTTGTAACCGAGGTCCACCCCGACAAATAACTAACAAGACCAACCAAGTGAAACCACTCTAGTGTGAGGTAGAGAACTGGTCTCTTTTAGTGGGAAGGGTGGGGTGGGGGGTTATGGATGAGGTAGATTGAAATTCTGCACCATTTTTGTTGTATATTTGAACATCTAATTTTGTCGTATAATCAGTCTCGTTCAATCCTAGTTTGTGTATATCAAATTCCTGAACCTTCAAACTGAGGAAATTCGCGTACGCTGTGTGTGTATGTGCTCACCTATATGTGGTTGCAGGGTCAGTCCTAGCTCCTGGTCCCTGCCTCTCAACTTGCCGTTTCCCAGGTTCACTCTCTTTGCCTCGTGGGCCTAATCATACCTGTTCTTGAAACCAAGTATGAAGCCTCCTTCCACTACTTGCCGCATGCCACTTCCTGACTACACTGAGGCTGATGAAATACTTCCTGACATTCCTTTAGCTCAGCTGCGTCTTTAATTTCCAGCTGTTTCCCCGAGTTCATTTTTCTCGCCTCTTAAACAGATTGATTCTGTCTACTCTATCAATTACCCTGAGTATTTTGTATGTTATTATCATGTCTTCCTTGTACTGCTGTCCTCTAGGTTCGTCAGATTCAAATTATTTTAGCCTCTCTTCGTAGCTCGTACCTCTTAGCTCTGGAACTATTCTAGTTGCATACTTCACCATTTTCTCAAATTAACACAATTCCTTAGGTGTGGGTTCCATATGGAGCTGCCTACTCATAGACGGGCCTGACATAACTTGTATTAAGTACCCAGAATAACTCTGAGATTCAGAAGGTCACTTTCAAATTTGCAAGGCGAACTTTGGCTGCAAAAGTTATTCAGTTGACGTGAGCTTCCTGCGATACGGTAGACACTGTTTACTCACAAATCCTTTCAGTATGAGGTCTGTAGCCTCTGTCTCTGTATCTATAATCCGTGTCCGGTCTTCTGGCATGTCTACATAACACTGCATGTGTTGGGGTTGAATTCCAGCAAGCAGTTAGTTGACAAACCCTGCAATTTGTCCAGATCTCTTAGTAGCCTGTCTCTGTCTTTGCTTGTTTGTATTCTTCTCTGAACATAGATACAACTGACTCAGTGCCATCTGGTGTGTGCGTGTGCCTGTGTGCTCGTGTCTGTGTACTCACCTAATTGTAGTGGTTGCAGGGGTTGATTCATAGCTCCTGGCCCCGCCTTTTCACTGGCCGCTACTAGGTCACTCTTTCTGCTCCATGAGCTTTATCATACCTCTTCTTAAAGCTATGTATGGATCCTGCCTCCACTACATCACTTCCCAACTATTCAACTTCCTGACCAACTCTGTGACTGAAAAAATACTTCCTAACATCCTTGTGATTCATCTGAGTCTTCAACTTCCAACTGTGACCTCTTGTTGCTGTGTCCCATCTCTGAAACATTCTGTCTGTCCACCTTGTCGATTCTTCTCAGTATCTTATATATTGTTATCATATCACCCCTATCTCTCCTGTCCTCAAGTGTCGTCAGACATGCGCGTGTCTGTGTGTTAGTTAGTTACCATTTTGTCCTAGGCACATGTCGATTAGACACTAGGCCTGTTGTATATATGTGTGTGTGTGTGTGTGTGTGTAACGAAACACTTCGAAATGTTTCGGCCCCGCCGGGAATTGAACCCGGGCCCTCAGTGCGTGAAGCAAGAGCGCTAGCCACCATGCCATCGGGGCGTGGCGCATGTCTGTGTGTGTGTGCGTGTGTCTGTGCGTGTGTCTGTGCGTGTGTCTGTGCGTGTGTCTGTTTGTGCGTGTGTCTGTGTGTGCGTGTGTCTGTGTGTGCGTGTGTCTGTGTGTGCGTGTGTCTGTGTGTGCGTGTGTCTGTGTGTGCGTGTGTCTGTGTGTGCGTGTGTGCTGTGTGTGGTGCGTGTGTCCCCCCCCCCCCCCCCCCCCCCCCCCCCCCCCCCCCCCCCCCCCCCCCCCCCCCCCCCCCCCTTTTTTTTTTTTTTTTTTTTTTTTTTTTTTTTTTTTTTTTTTTTTTTTTTTTTTTTTTTTTTTTTTTTTTTTTTTTTTTTTTTTTTTTTTTTTTTTTTTTTTTTTTTTTTTTTTTTTTTTTTTTTTTTTTTTTTTTTTTTTTTTTTTTTTTTTTTTTTTTTTTTTTTTTTTTTTTTTTTTTTTTTTTTTTTTTTTTTTTTTTTTTTTTTTTTTTTTGTGTGTGTATGTCTTCAGCTTCCTAGTTGTGTCCCTTGTTGTGTGTTTTCTGGAACATCCTGTACTATCTTGTTGATTCCCGCAGTATTTTGTATGTCGTTATCATGTCTCTGAACCCTTCTGTCCTGCGTGTGTCTGTGTGTTGTTGTCGAATAGGTAAAACTAGTCAGTTAGCAAGAACTCATTTAAAATTAAGTCCTTTCTAAAAGTTTCCTTTATACATTTAAAGATATATTTTTTCATTTATGTTAATATAAAAATGAATGATTTTGTACCAAAAGAACCTTAGGAAACGTGTGTGTGTGTGTTAGTTACCATTTTGTCATAGGCACTTGTCGATTAGACACTTAGCCTGTGTGTGTGTGTGTGTGTGTGTGTGTGTATGTGTGTGTGAGTGAGTGTATGTGATTATTTACCTGTTTGTAGATATAATAAATTTTTGTTTATAGTTCAACATGAAGGTTTCATAACTTGCAGTTGAGTTGTTCTCGATATTTCTTGTAAACTCTCTTAATTATTTTCACATCTCCTGTTACTTTTAATGTGAGTGTAGAGTTGCTGGTGTGAGTCACAAGGTCATTACTCTGGTGTGAGTCACAAGGTCATTACTCTGGTGTGAGTCACAAGGTCATTACTCTGGTGTGAGTCACAAGGTCATTACTCTGGTGTGAGTCACGAGGTCATCACTCTCGGATAATAAGGAAAAAGTATTAGAAAATAATCTCTTGACTGCCATACAAGGACGTCAACCACAAATATAATAAGTATAATTATTTTTAGAATTGAAGGAAGCAAATTAAAAAAATACTTAAAAAAAATTAATACATAGAATATTTTGGGATTAACATATGACAGGGTCGTATTATCCATTAGGCACAATAAGCACACTGCCTAGAACTACGAAACTTTTAAGACTTAGGAAAAAATTTGTGAACTAAAATAGTTTATCCGTGAATTTGAAACATGTACGATCTAAAAATAATCATGTCTTCCTATTAATTAAATGTACAAATTTCTATTAGATTATTTAATATTTCATTTAAAAATTAATTATGCAGCAAAAATTTGAAATTTCTATGCAGTTCAGAAATATTATTGAAATATATCAACAAAGAGGACTTTCTTCTGCTCCAAAACAAATGTCAATATATTACAATCGTTGGTGACCTCAACCAACATCTTATTCAGAGGGACTTTGATGACCTTTTTGCAGTATTTGACATGAGAAATTTTGTTGATGTCCCTACTCACATCTCTGGCTCATCCCTTGACCCAGTAGTGAGTGATCTGACAGAAGGTATAGTCACTTGTCAACCCCTCGGCTATGTTGGATTGTCTGACCACAAGGTTGTTTCTACGACACTGAGGATCTCAACAGAACGAGGTGAGAAATCCATACATACAGCCTGGCTGTGGGAAAGAGGAAATTGGCCAGCCCTTTGCTCTGAGCTCGCCACCTCTAATTGGAATGCTCTTCTCCAAGGTGATGTTGACAACCAAGTGAATGCCTTCACTGGACACATCCTTAATCTACAACAAATACACATTCCTCACTGGCAGTATGTGACAAAGCCTACAGATCAGCCTAGTTTCGGCTTTCGTTGTGGAGAGGCTGCTACTGCTAAGTACAAGGCATGACGAAGGTATAAGAGACATCCTACTACCTATAACAGGAACTTGTACAGGCAAGCCTGTAGGCATATGGGTGAAGTTCAAAAGTGGGCCATCTCTAAATGGAAGGCGGACACAAAAAGAAAGCTAGCATCAGGTAGAGTGGGCTCCTAAACCTGGTGGTTCTTGGTCAAGGACAGACACGGTTATCTTCCTGTTGAACTTATTCCACCTCTAAATCGACAGGATGGGACCACCTCTACTAGTAGTCAGGAAAAATCTGACCTCTTTGCCGAACACTTTGCTGCCAAGATGCAAGTTCCAGATCCAGCGAGGGACCCTCCTTGGCTAGCTGCAAGAACTGTATCAAAGCTGTCAGTGGTGACAATAAGGCAGGAGGAGGTGCATCTTCTTAAATCGCTTGATCAAGAAAAGACTGTGGGCCCAGATAAGTTGAACCCAAGATTGCTGAGTAGATGTGCAGACCAGCTAGCAGCACCTCTAACTCGCATCGTTCAGCACTGCCTAGTACAATGGAAAGAGGAAAATGTAGTCCCTGTTGAGCAGAGCAGAAATCAGTAACTACAGACCAGTGTCACTCCTGTCAACTACTGGCAAGATCCTTGAGGCAATAATCTCACGACAAATGACAGTTTTTTTTGACTACCACTCACTACTTTGTGGCCGTCAGTATGGTTTCAGGAAAGGTTACGCTGCTGCTGATCTGTTGTTAAACCTCTCCACTAAGTGGCACCAGTCACTGGATAAATCCAAAGTCAGCTGTGTGGTAGCACTGGACATTGGTGGTGTTTTCGACCGAGTGTGGCACCAGGGCCTCTTGGCAAGAGTGCAAGCACTGGGAATTGCAGGCTCTACACTATATCTCCTCAGCGATTACCTTCAAAGTAGATCTCTAAGTGTAGTTTTCAATGGGACAGAGTCAGCAAGACATCCTACTGTGGCAAGTGTTCCACAGGGAAGCGTGCTTGTGCCATTGTCTTGGAATGTCTATTTCAATGACCTTCGTCTCATCCCAGAATCTCATGCATATACAGACGACTGTACTCTGATATTTACTTATCCAAGAGAGGAAATGCCAGCTGCTCTAAGCTGCATCAGTCACCAGCTAAGAGTTATGTCAGCCTGGGGAAACCGATGGCAGATAACATTTGCTCGTAAGAAAACAAATGATGGTCTTTAGGCACTATGATGGTAATACAGGAACAGTAGTAAGTATGAATGGGAGAGTGTTGGTACCCGGGGACGAAGTTGATATCCTTGGGGTGAAATTTGACTCCAAACTGACCATGAAGAACCACGTTGTAAATCTTGCAAACAAAGTGGCCAAGAAGCTTACAGCACTTTGACGTATCTCACATCTGCTCGACAGTAAGGGCTGCAAGATTCTATACGAGGAACACCTTGAGTATTCTCCACTTTCTTGGATTGCCTGCCCCCCCCGTCTCATCTGAGACTGCTTGACAGAGTAGAGAACAGAGCAAGACGAGTCATCTCTCCCCTGGGCCCATCCTGGATAGATCCTCATTTCAGCAGAGCCTTCAACACTGGACGGATGTGGGTGGCCTTGTTATGTACAAGGCCAATATCGTCAAAGTACCACATTTGGCTCCACTTCGATGACAGCGAGATATGAGCTTCTACACAACAAGACGGGCAGCCAGCAGCAGCTTCACTCTGGCTGTAACCTTCTCCAGGACATCGCTACATCTGAGATCCTTTATTCCCAGGATGACTCGAGTCTGGAACATGTTCGTACAGCATAATGATATCAACGAAATAGTCAGTTGATCAAATGAAATTTCTGGCCCACAGATGGCTCCAACTTAATCCTGTTCCTACTTGTATATCTCATAGCATTAAAAAGGTTTTCTAATGAGGTGATGAAGGTAATAGCTCTTAGCTTGTAAATAGAGTTAGGAACCCTTACCCTAACCTTGTCAAACCCTGTGTAAAAAAAAAAAGAGTATAACTTGGAAGCAGATTTACTACCGAGGCAGGGTGACCACCGAGGCAGGGTGACCACCGAGGCAGGGTGGCCACCGAGGCAGGGTGGCCACCGAGGCAGGGTGGCCACCGAGGCAGGGTGGCCACCGAGGCAGGGTGGCCACCGAGGCAGGGTGACCACCAAGGCAAGGTGACTACCAAAGCAGGGTGATCACCGAGGCATTGTGACCACCGAGAGAGGGTGACCACCAAGGAAGGGTGTTACGATCCCTGAACAAGATAATTGGGTTAAATGGTTGACGGACCATTTGGGTACTGCACGTCCAGTATTACTGGGCTGCAGTGCCCGGTGTGACGTCACCACAGTTAATGTCAGGGCGGAGAACCTGGCATGAAGGTAGTATGGTCCACGACTTGACTGAGTAGCGTGGCTGGTATAAGTCGTGGTATCCCAGCCTGCCTTAACTACTCAGTTTCCTGCAGTATGGTCTACGACTTCACTGAGCTGTGGATGGCATCTTGATTGCCTTGCTGTATCCCAGCCTGTCATACTGGACTCAGTTTCCTGCCGGCTTTGGTGGCCGCACGACAATACAGTGTGACTCAGATGGCTCGTGTGACATCTGTCACGTGAGACACGCCGCTTGTCTGACATGGAGTGTGAACCAACGTCGGAGGTGTCGAAAGGGCACAATTAGAGAAGGGCGCTGTAACACAGAGAAAAGGGTGTCGGTAGAGACACAGTTTAGTTAGTTTGATATCTTTATTATGCACCACATACCCCTCCTGTGGGCGGTAGTCAAACACAGATATGTGATGTGTCGTGTGACACGGACAAGGGTGTAGGTTGAGACAAGTAGCGAGTGCGTGTTACAACGGGAAAGGGTGTCTTGACACAGAGATGGAGGGTTAACACAAAGTGAGAGACATAGGGGCGTCGTGTCGTGGGACAGTAATGTGACAGTTATGGTGATGGGTGTCTTGTGACACTGGTAAGGTGTGTGTCTTGTGACACTGGTAAGGTGTCTTGTGACGCTTATTGTACCAAAGACCATGCTTTTATTTTATATTTTACATGTACACAGGTTGTACTCTTATGTTATATAGATTTTTACTAGTAGAAGAAATACATATCTTTATATGGTTATGAGAGCAGAATCTTTTAGGTAACAGGCAGAGTAATCGGGTTTTGTCCCTAGCTCTCCTAACTAATATTGTAATACAGGGTGACCACCGAGGCAGGGTGACCACCGAGGCAGGGTGACCACCAAGGCAGGGTGACCACCAAGGCAGGGTGACCACCGAGGCAGGGTGACCACCGAGGCAGGGTGGCCCAAAAAGAAAAACAAAAGTTTTTTTTAACTTTAGTAATATATACAGGAGAAGAGGTTACTAGCCCCTTGCTCCCGGCATTTTAGTCGCCTCTTACGACACGCATGGCTAACGGAGGAAGAATTCTGTTCCACTTCCCCATGGAGCGTTAGACTCAGTTCCATTATTTCAGCACCTACTTCCAGGTTGATATAGACATGTTTAATATTAGACAATTTACCCAGTGATTTTCATCCTGTTTATTATGCTTTTTTATCCCTTCACAAAAAAAGAATGAAATACCTGACCGCTACCATACGTTTAATATACCCTAATAGATCACAAACACTCCCTATTTAAACACGAGTCAAGCATTTCCACGGTGATCCAACTCTCACTCGCTTCTAACACTTACCCACATTCGTGAAGATCATTTCTACACACAATTCTTTAACCTATGGTTCTTTCATTAGGTAGCAAACTGCAGACACACTGTGCAACGAATAATTGCTACTCTTATGGCAGTCGTGCTGTATGTTTTTTAGTATCATACTTGGACAATAAGTCCAGGTAACTACTTTAATGATTACACCAACTATGCTATACAAATTAAAAAAAATAGGGTTCCATCAGGTATATTTTTTGTTCGTATTACGATTTGCTTTCCGAGGTGGTTATGTTAAATTTAGTAATATTACCACACGGGTTAAGAAATATATTTACCCTTGAAGGTTCGTAAAACACCTATGACTTTGCACTTGCCTCAGCATGTTGTGCGTGGTGAAGATTTAGTCAGGTCGCATGTCAAGTGAAATTTATGACTGACATGATTCAGTCAAGGTCACTTGTCAAGTGAAATTTATGACTGATATGATTTAGTCAGGTCACATGTCAAGTGAAATTTATGACTGACATGATTTAGTCAGGTCACATGTAAATTGAAATTTATGACTGACATGATTTAGTCAGGTCACATGTCAAGTGAAATTTATGACTGACATGATTTAGTCAGGTCACATGTCAAGTGAAATTTATGACTGACATGATTTAGTCAGGTCACATGTCAAGTGAAATTTATGACTGACTATGATAAGCGTAGCTAGAATAGTTAACGAATCCTATTAATTATATATGAATCTATTTTATTGAACCCTGATCTATTATTCATATTAATATAAATATTATTTCCATCAAACTTGATTCGATTACATTTCTCTTAACCATGTACACCTGCGCGAGAAAGCTTTCTCGACCTTCTGTAAATTATGTGGTTAAAATCTCTAACATGAATAAACAAGAGAATTAGACTCTGGTCCATTTCTATATACTACAAGTTTTATTCTTAGTTCAAGGCTTCTTCCAGTTTCACTGTAACAAACTTTGTTGCATTTGCAAGTCACAGCTGATTCAGCTGTGACTTGAAAATGGTTCTGTAGGAACCGGATTGTCATCTATAATAATAATAATAATAATAATAATAATATTAATAATAATAATAATAATCTTCATTTCTACAAGTACATGTACAAGGTATGTACAGTCCTAGCTGACATTAATGGCTTACTACTACACACGGGTCCGTTGTTATGAAGAAGAATTCGGACAAATTAGGTAAATTTACAATATGATCATGAACTATGGCCTTCCTTTTGGTTAAATTATAGATGTTTTTTACTTGTTGAATAAACTATGGCCGTGGTCGCTGTAGATAAGCTACATATGTCTCCCCTTTTAAGTGAGTTTCCTTTAAATGAGTCGGCGGTGGACCCGTTTTTAATGGATGGAGAAATGCCTAGATAATTGCCAGATATCAATATTTAGAATGTAAAACCTTTTACATCATATTGAAGTTGACTGAGTTTTTGATGATTGTCCTGCCATTAATGTTACGCTCGTCGGGCTGCCATTAATGTTACGCTCGTCGGGCTGCCATTAATGTTACGCTCGTCGGGCTGCCATTAATGTTACGCTCGTCGGGCAGCCATAATGTTACGCTCGTCGGGCTGCCATTAATGTTACGCTCGTCGGGCTGCCATTAATGTTACGCTCGTCGGGCAGCCATTAATGTTACGCTCGTCGGGCTGCCATTAATGTTACGCTCGTCGGGCAGCCATTAATGTTACGCTCGTCGGGCTGCCATTAATGTTACGCTCGTCGGGCTGCCATTAATGTTACGCTCGTCGGGCAGCCATTAATGTTACGCTCGTCCGGCTGCCATTAATGTTACGCTCGTCGGGCTGCCATTAATGTTACGCTCGTCGGGCTGCCATTAATGTTACGCTCGTCGGGCTGCCATTAATGTTACGCTCGTCGGGCTGCCATTAATGTTACGCTCGTCGGGCTGCCATTAATGTTACGCTCGTCGGGCTGCCATTAATGTTACGCTCGTCGGGCTGCCATTAATGTTACGCTCGTCGGGCTGCCATTAATGTTACGCTCGTCGGGCTGCCATTAATGTTACGCTCGTCGGGCAGCCATTAATGTTACGCTCGTCGTGCTGCCATTAATGTTACGCTCGTCGGGCTGCCATTAATGTTACGCTCGTCGGGCTGCCATTAATGTTACGCTCGTCGGGCAGCCATTAATGTTACGCTCGTCGGGCTGCCATTAATGTTACGCTCGTCGGGCTGCCATTAATGTTACGCTCGTCGGGCTGCCATTAATGTTACGCTCGTCGGGCTGCCATTACAGTATCAGTGTTGTGGGCTGGCGGTCTTATGATGCCTTAAAAAATATTAAGTCTCCCAGGTACTGGGTACTGGATGGCATGCCTGGGGCATTCACCTCTACTGCTTCCCTATTCCCTCATTCTAGCAAAAATACTCACTCTGAACTTTTCATCGTACTTCATCCTCTTCTCTGCAACATTACAAGCTCCTGATGTGTTGATTGCAATACGAAAGGCCTAAAATTATCATTCTACTCCCCCGTGGTTATTTTGTTTGCTTGTGAGTACACACACACACACACACACACATACATAATAATAATAATAATAATAATAATAATAATAATAATAATACTTAGACATGGTACAATGATACATGGTTGGGTAGACAAGATACATAGGTATTAATGAGATGTACATGCCAAAAGCCCCTAATATGTTGTGCATTGCGGGCATATATATATATATATATATATATATATATATATATATATATATATATATATATATATATATATATATATCAATGTGTGTGTCGTGCGTAGCAAGCAAAATAACCACGGGTTATTTTGCTTTCGTGTGCAATCAACACTTCAGGAGCTTGCAAAGTTGCAGAAAAGAGGAGCATGTCCAAGCAAATACGATCCCTTCCAGAGAAAAAGAGAGAGAGAGACAGGAAATGCCCCAGGCATACCAGTAGCCTAAGCCAGAATGGTTGAATATTATAGCATCAGAAAAATCTCACAAGCACTGATATTGTAATAGCCTAAACGAAAGTGTCGTTGCAATTATCAGAAATTCGGTCAGATTCCGCTATGATATAAATAATTACACATACATGAATATATTGCCAGTGATATAGAAGTCACTGGCAATTATGCAGTACCATCCACGAGAAAGCGGGTCCATTTAAAAGGGACGAGAAAATGGGACCATGGGGAGACTTCTATAAGTTATACAAAGTAAACGGGGCTCATTAAATACTCATTTAAAGAGGGAGGCATCTGTAATTACAAGGAAGACTGCCACAGTTATTCATCCTACAGGTTTCTGAGGCAAATTCTGATTCAACCTTCAGAAAATGCAGGAAAAATATGCCTTAATTCCTGGGTGTGGCACTACATTTAAGACAGTCTAATGCATTTTTATAAGAGTCCAATTTTTTATTGTATACTATTGCCTCAACTAAAAATGCATCTAATTTGAACATCCCGCCACTGATATTGTATAATGAATGCTTACCATGATTAATAATTGCCTATTGTACAATATTCCTTTCAAGCCAAGTGGAACAATGGAAGATGACTCTTGCTTCCTGACAATTTGCTGCGTTATTACAAGCTCTAATGTGTTTGAAAATCGCGTTCGACTCCTGTGCTATACGTATCGAATAATGATGTTATAATATTGGTAGAATTACCGACAAATGCAACTAATGTGACATTTTATTGTGGCAACGTTTCGCTCTCCAGGAGCTTTTTCAAGCCGTTACAAGCAATACATGGACACAGAGCGTATATATATACTCTCAAAATGAGGTGTAATACTAGTGGTGGTAGAAGTAGTAGTGATATAAGTTGTAGTAGTAATACAATAAGGTAGAACAATCAATTTGCACATGAGTAAAAGGTGATAAAACAATTACTTGGATAGTATAAAAATAGGTTAGACAATAAAATGTCACATAATGTTGTGATATCCTAACTTCTAGAGGTTTTCCAGTCTGTCCCAAATAGGAGAGACTGCAACCAATTCTGTAGACACCACCAGCACGCTGTTGGGGGTTAATTCTTTATCAGAATGCTTCTAACAGTCCGTGAATTTTTAAAAACTACTTGTATATTAAATCGTTTAAAGGCATTCGGCAGGATAGACAAATTCTCATTGTATGGGAGGACCAGCACACTCTTGGTCTGAGGTGTTATCCTAGGCTCTGTTCAGTAATAAGTCTTCTTAGCTGCCAGCAAGGCAGATTCCAGGAACTCCTTAGGATACCGCAGTTTCATACCAATGTCAAATATTTTCCTAATTTCTTCATCTAGGAACTCCACTATAAACTCTCAGAATCATAGTAAGAAATACACTCCTTTTGACTCTAGTCTCATTGTTGGAATATTAGTGAATGTATGAGCACACATTGGTGGCCTTCCTATATACTGTAAACAAACTTTCTGTCAACTCGGTGTATCAACACATCTAAGAATGGAAGTTTACACTCCACCTCTTTCTCCACGGTGAATTTAATAGACGGAACTACAGCGTTAAGTCTTGGTAAAAATGTATCAGGGGTCATATCATTTGGCCAAAGACACAAGATGTCATCCACATATCTCAACCATTTAGTTCTACATGGCAGGATATCTTTCAACAGTCTAGCCTCGAAAAATTCTATTTACAGATTACTCAATAAGGGGGACAATGGATTACCCATCGCTATTCCCTATTTTTGAACATAGTATTTTCCCTCAAACTCAAACTTGCAATCAACTACACACAGCTTAATCAGTTCAGTAATGATATTTTTGGCATAAGGCAAAAAGAACTCATCTAATTCTTCTTCCAAATAAGATAGTAAGTCGGGGACAGGGACTCTCGTGAACAACGCAGTGACATCAAAACTTACTAGTGTAAAATCAATAATGTTGATATTTTGCAATTTGTCAATGAGATCAACGTTGTTTTTTAAGTGGGCTTCTGAAATGTTGCCAAGCAAAGAAGTTAACATTTTTATCAACCATTTTGACAAGGCATATGATGCCGATCCTACAGCTAATAATAGGTGTGGCTGGAAAACCAGGCTTGTGGGTTTTAATCAAGCCGTACATGTAAGGGAGAGTCGTAGATCTCGCCGATAACTGTTTAATTAATTCCTCATTACCTCTCAGTAATGTTCTAAGTTCTTTATTCTGCTAAGAAAGCTGAAAAAAGATTCAGGCTTCAGAAGCCATTATTATCAGAGTTCTGCTATATATATACAGCTTCATGATAAAGTTCTACACAAAGCTCCACTTGGTTGAATGGGTTCTTATTAAGGGGCACGTAAGTATCCCTGTCTCCTAATAATGTGTTCATTTTTTCGCTATAATCTACGTTGTCCATAAAATCTATCGCATTTTCTTTGTCAGCTTTCGTAAGGTGAAGTTTAGGCTCTTTATTTCATGGTATGACCTAATAAATCTTTGAGGACAATTCGGCTTCACAGGTCTGAGCAAAGCTCCATATACCATGCCTTTGTAAATGTTGAACGATTCAGTGGATAGTCATCTTCCCTTGTTAATATTGATATAATATCTCGGTTTTCGTGCATCTCCAAACTCGAACATTTATGTAAGTGTATTTTCGTAAGTGCTGTTGCAAGTTTATTTTTGGGGGTCTGAAATAAACTAACCTACGTGACATTATTTATTAAGGAAGTAAATTCGTTCGGTAATGGCACTTGAGCAGCATTCAGGAACGAATTTTCGGCGAAAACCGAGGGACCACTGTACTACTATGTAGAAAGCCGCTTGTTATGCTGAGCATTTCGGGCAAGTTAGGTCAATTTTGTCCCAGGATGCGACCCACACCAGTCGACTGACACTCAGGTACCCATTTTAAACTGATGGGTGAACATGGACAGCAGGTGTCTTATGGAAACACGTCCTAATGTTATCTTGCCGGACAGGGGATTCGAACTCCGGACCTCAGTTTGTGAGCTGAGTGGGCTAGCAATCGAGCTACTTTGGCTTGACAGGAATATTGTAGAATCGGCAATTATTAAGCATGATAAGCATTCATTATACAATATCAGTGGCGGGTTGTTCAAATTTGATGCGTTTTTAGTACACAGTCAAAAAATGGGCTCTAATACGAATTCATTAGATTGTCTTAAATGTAGTGCCTATTTTTCCTGCATTTTCTGAAGGTTGAACCAGAGTTTGCCTCAGAATCCTGTGGAATGAATAAATGTAGAAGTCTTCCTTGTAATTACAGATTCCTCCCTCTTTAAACGAGTTTATTTTAATGAGCCCAGTTTCCTTTGTATAACTTATAGAAGTCTCTCCTTTAAATGGTCCCGTTTTCTCGTCCCTTTAAATGGACCCGCTTTCTCGTGGATGGTACTCCATAATTGCCAGTGACTTCTATATCACTGGCAATATGTTTATGTATCTCAAATTACTTATATCATAGCGGAGTCTGACCGAATTTTTGATAATTGCTACGTTACTTTCGTTTAGGTTACTATTACAATATCAGTGCTTGTGGGATTTTTCTGCTATAATATTCAACCTTTCTGATTATGGCTACTGGTATGCCTGGGGGCACTTCCTGTTCCCTTTTCTCTCTCTCTCTCTCTCTCTCACTCCAGTGAAGACGTCCTTTGTGATCATATTTGCTTGGACATCCTCCTCGTTTCTGCAACGTTGAAAGCTCTTGATTGTGTTGATTGCAACACGAAAGGCTTAGAGCTATCATTATACACACACACACACGGTCAACTCTCATAGTAAGATAAGGAATAGGATATCAAGTACTCAGTAACAAATAGCAATTGGTAATTTCTAGTAGAAAAGGGCGAGCAGACAGGTGAATCATAGAATACATTAACTGGTAGATCAGGTGTGTCAGGTCAGGCCAGGTAGAGGAGCACTGTAGACTACGTGTTACTCGCAGACCTCACATACCACTCATACACCATAACACAATTTCACCACTACTTTTCACACAATAAATCCACACACATATAGTTCCACACACACACACACACACACACACACACACACACACACACACACACACACACCACTCACAACATTAACTGGTAGGTCAGGTGTGTCAGGTCAGGCCAGGTAGAGAAGCACTGCAGACAACGTGTCACTCGCAAACTCCACATACACACCCATACACCATAACACAATTTCACCACTACTATTCACACATACATACACACACAAACATACACACACACACACACACATACATACACACACAAAACTAACACACACACACACACAACAACACACACACACACACAAAACTAACACACACACAAAACTAACGTGCACACACACACACACACACAAACTAACACACACACACACATACACACACAAAACTAACACACACACACAGGCCCACACACACTATTTCCCCTCGCTCCCTCCACCCACCTCTCCCCAATCCCTTCCCTGAACCCCTCTCTCACCCACCTCCTCCCCTCTCCTCTCCATTCTCTCTCCACCTCTGCTTCTCCCTCCTTCACTCTCTCCGCATAATCCCCCTCTTTCCCCTCCCCACCTCTCTTCCATTTCCCACTGTCTTCAGTTTCTCCTCTCCCTCCCTCCACCCCCTACACAAACACTCAGGCAATCACACCACAAAACAACCACACAGAAATACATAGTTTTTCACTCTGTGGCATCTTAAAAATAAAAATAAAAAATGGGGTCCCAGAGAGCAGGACGGAAAACCAGGGGACTGGAGGATGAGTCTGCAAAGGAAGATTGGGCAGCAGAGCTCATGAAAAGGGAACATGAGTGGGGAAGGAAGCTAGAGGAGCTTAGCATGAAAATGGAGGAGAGGATAGCTGCAGAAAGCAAGATAATGGAGGAGAGGATAGCTGCAGAAAGCAAGATAATGGAGGAGAGGATAGCTGCAGAAAGCAGGAAGTGGGAGAAGCAAGTCACAACAGCAGAGGCTAAGATACAGAGATTAGAAGAAGAACTGAAAATTTGAAACAGCCTAATGAACTAAAAAGCAATGTGGACATGGTATCAGAAACTGCTACCTCAGTCACAAAGAAGAGGACTGTAGAGAACGGAGTGAAACTGTATGCAGAGGCTATATCAGACCATCGTGGAGCCCGAGAGAAA
>WNWK01029687.1:0-24169 GCA_009830355.1 Cherax destructor
GGCGGGGCCTCGATCTCACCCCCCGGGCCCCGGGGGGAGACCGAGGTCGGCCAACTCGGGCACCCCCCCGGAACGAGGTGGGCCCCCGGTTCCCCCTGGCGGGGGCCCCCCGGGGGCTGGTCGGCGTACCCGGGGAACCCCCTTGAACGTGGCGGTCTGGTTCACGTAGAAAACGTCTTGACCGGAGCGACTCGTGGGGGAACCCCGCGGGGGGTCGATGTTGTCCTGGCGTCGGGGCTCATCCACACGATAAACCCCCACGTCGTCCTTGAACCGCTCGTTTTGTCCCCCCCTTACCGAGGGGGGCGAGGGGGCCCCCCGGGGGCCCAAGAGACCGCCACCGCCGCATGGTGGCCCGGCCGGGTGGGGTTGCGGATCAGGTTGTTGCCGGTCTCTTTGGGCCAGATAATCGACTCGCAGGGCCGGGGGGGTACCTCCCCCCCGATGGGGCGCTCAGGAACGGGGTGGGTGACGCCAGGCCCCAGCGGTGCCGGACGCCCCCCGCCCCCAGGGCTTCATCACGGACGATCCCCCCCGGGACAGCCGATCACCCGGCCCCCCCAATTGTCGACGATGGGTCGTGGCTGGCCATCCCCGGTGGTACCGGTCTTTTGGGGATCCGGTCCAGCACCGGGGCAAAAATGCCGATGGGGTCTGGGGTCCAGGTTGGCCGGTGGGCTCGTCCCCCAGGAGGATCGGGGGATTTTGGACGAAGGCCCGGGCGATCGACACCCGCTCCCCCCCCCGGGGCCGGGGAGAGCTGGTTGGGGTACTTCGTCATCTTGTCGCCCAGGCCCACCAGTTGGGGAAATGGCCGGCACCTGGGTGCGGATCACGCTACGGGGGCCGATCCCCCTCAAGGGCAAGGCCACGTTCTCCGCCACCGTCTTGGTGGGAGCAGCTTGGGGCCTGGAAGAGGCCCCCCCGATGTTGCGCCGCAGCATGGGCCCCCTTCCCCCAGCTCGACATCTGGCCGATGCCCTTTCCCCGGCCACAAGACCGGGGCCCGGCATCAGGCCCTCCTGCTTGTTCAAAAAGGGGGAGAAAGGTGGTTTTCCCCCGGAACCCGACGGTCCACCAGGAAAAAAACCCTCGCCCTTGCCGATGTCGGCGCTGGCGTCCAAAAGGGCGGTGGAGGGCCCGGGGGGTTTTTCCTTGGGACATTTTCCAGCTTGATCATGATGACCTCGTGCCGGCCTAAAATGGCGCCCGGGGGGCCGTTGGGACAGTCGCGGCCCAAAAATGGGGCCACCCAGCGTCACCGGCCGCCAAAAAGGGGGTGCCGCGATCGGTGGGCTCGGCCGCCGGCCGGCCCACCAAAACCAGGCCTCCAAAAAACTGGCCGACCCAAAAGTCGAGCCCACCCCTCGGGTTGCCCGAGGTCCCGCTGCGCTCCCCTTTCCCCCTGCTGGGGGGGCTGGAGCATAAGGGCGGATCTGGCTCCCCCACCCAAAACCTTCGGCCTGCCCGCCTCGCCGGCCAGCATGGTTCCCCCTTTTTGGCGCCCCGTCCCCCAGCTTCGGGGGCCCAGCACCAGCATGCCGGGCCCTTTTTGTTCTGGTGCTGGCTGCGCTCGTTCTGGCACGACACCACGATCCCGGTGGGGAGGTGGTGATCCCACCGCCGAATCGGTGGTGTTCCTGCTGACCGCCGGCGCCGGACGAGCGGTAGACGTCGCCCGGGGAGGCCTTTTCCCATCGATCTCGACCTGATCGCTGGCCCCCTCGATGTAGGGCACAACGGGGGAACGAGGCGAAGGCGGTGTGCCGGCGGGCCTGGGAATCGGGGGGGGAGCCCAGCCGGGGCACCCCCCTCGGCCTGGAGCCAGCCGTAGGCGTACCGGCCCCGGATCACGAACTGGCGGCCGTGATCCCGGCCTCCTGGCCCCCCGGGGGCCCAGGTCACCTCGAACTCGAACCCCTTTTGGCCCCGGGCCCCTTGCGGACATGAACAGCACTTGGGCCCAGTCCTGGGAAAACGGGGGCCCCCGGCGCCCGAGTGGACCACACACTGCGTCGCCCCCCTCGTACTGGCCGGGGAAAGGGCCCCCCGCTCCAGCTCGGCGAACTGGCGACCCAGCGCCCCATGAGCCTTTTCCCCGCCTCCTGTTCGGGGAATCGTCGCCCCCCCCGGGGCCGCTCCCCAGGGGGTCGGCATCGTCGACCTGGCGGGGAGGCGGTCGAACCGGTCGAAACCCCGGACGGAAGGGGGAAATCGGTCTGCCCCCCCCGGGGCCCCCTTTGGGTCGTCCCACAGATCAGGGGGGGCCATCTCGGGGTTTTTGGGGGTGGGGAGGCGGACCGGGCTGGTCGATCCCCGGGGTAGTGCTCGGCCTCGCCCAGCTCGGGGCCCCCGGGTTTTTTGGGGGGTTCGGTCAGGTCAGCCATGGTCGCTCACCGCCCGTGGCCCACCTTTTTAAATTTTGGTCCCGCAGGGGGGGGGCGTTTCGGGGGCTTGTCCCACCCCCTCCTTTTCCACGGGGCCCGGGGGGTCGGGGGGTCGTCGTCGATGCTGGCGTCGGGGGGGGCCGGCCTTCCCGCGACGATGTGGTGGCCGTGACCACCGGACCCACCAGAGGCACCGAGGCGGGTGCCGGTTTCGCCGCCGGTTTTTACGAGGCGGTGCTGACCTCGTCGGGGGGACATCGGGGGGGTGCCGGGTTGGGGGCCCGACTCGACCACATCGGTCACCCCGTCCATCACGGCGTCGACCACGTCGTCATCGTCGTCGTCAGGCCCCCCGCCGTCGGGGACGGCGACGGGGGGGCCCCGGGGGGGGCCGGAGCCGGGTCGGGCCCCACGTGCATCAGGTAGCGGACGAAACGACCGTGAGCGCCGTCATCATGGCGCTGAACGGGGGATACCCCCCTGCCACTCGGTGAGGGGGTCCCCCCGGCCCATGGCCCGCAGGTTGATCCCCCCCCGGTAGTCCATCTCCCCGGGAGGTGCCCCCCCCCCGCTGGTCGATCAGCTGGGGGATGATCTGCCGCTCGATCTGGCGCATGACGGGCGAGCCGAGCTGTTCCCCCCCGGGGCCCGGCGGGGGCCGGCCATCGGCGTTGATCCGTTTTTCCGGTCGGCCGGGGCCTCAGGCCGAGAGATCCCGGCGGTGAGATCCGGGGGGGGAACGAGCGCAGCTCGGTGTGGAAACCCCCCGACCGGCCGTCGTCAGATCCTCGACGGGGGGCCACCAGAGTCTCGGCCACCCGGGGTGGCGTCGACCGTCTCGGGGCCCCAGGTCGCCCTGGGGCCCGGTCTGCTGGCGACGCTTTGGGGAACTCCTTTTGCTGCTTTAACACCTCGTCGTTTTTTTTTAGCACGTTCTTGCGCACCCGGCGTTGCGCTGCTCCCCCCGGGGTTCCCCGGGGCCCCCTCGACCACGGTGACCATCTTCGTTCGATGGGCACGTCTTCAGGAAGGGCGCGGTCCATCACCCAGCTCATGGCCCCGGGTGGCGAAGACCCCCACCCCGGTCGTTTTCCCGGGGGAAAGGGGAAAAGACTCCCCCCCGGGTCGCCCTGAGGCCCCGGGAAGGGCCCCCCCGGGGCTGGTCGTCGACCGGGGGGCCTCGTGGCGCTCGGTGGCCAGCACGTAAAACCACCACCTCCCGCACCTGCCCCCCTGGCGCTCGCAATCGGCTTCCAGTGGTCCAGGCGCTTCTCGAAGTAGGCCGGCCCCGTGGGTCGGAGGCCAGATCAAGCCCTCGGCCTTTGTCCCGGTTGGCCCCAGTTCCCCGGCTTTCCCCGCCGGGGATGATGTCCCCCCCCACGGCCGGCCATGTTGGTAACGGTTACCGCTCCCGGGCGGCCCCGGCCTGGGCCACGATGTCGGCCTCCCGGAAGTGGGCCTTGGCGTTCGGGGTCTCGTGGTCCACCCCCGCTGCTTGAGCAGGAGGCCCAGCTTCTCCGACTTCTCCCCCGACGCCGTACCGAAGCACCGGCTGGCGGCCACCCGTTCCTCCAGGTCGTCGACCACGGCACCGAACTTGGCGTCCTCGGTCTTGTAGATCAGGTCGGCGTTGTCGATCCGCACCGCCGGGCGGTTGGGGGGGCCCCCTGGACCACGGCGAGGCTGTAGGTGGTCTCCAGCTCGGCGGCGTCGGCCAGGGCGGTCCGGGGTCCCCCGACAGCTTCTCGTAGAGCCGGAAGGGGGTTTGCAGGGTCACGGTGGCCAGCGTCTGCTCCCTCCTTGTTTGACCCCCTCCTTGGCCCCACCCCCGGGGGTGCAGGCCGTGGGCCCCCAACGGGGGCCCTCCAGGATCGGCCGGAAAAACCCCGTCGAGATCTTCACCCTCGCCGTCCATCACCAGGTAGTCCTTCCCCCGGGGAAAAAGGCCCCTTGGCCCGCAGGGCGGCCTGGAGCTGGTGGACCAGACCCCCGGCCCCGGGGGTCGTAGGGGGTTCTCGACGCCGAGGATCTCCTCCACCTTGTCGATGTCGTCGGATGGCGGCCGGGGGGCGCTTCTCCTCGTCGACGTCGTAGTGCTCGTCCCGCACGAGTTGGCGGACCACGTCGGCGAAGCGGTAGAGGGTCGGCCGCCCCCGGGGCCCCCGGCCGCTGATGATGGGGGGGGTCCGGGCCTCGTCGATGAGGATCGAGTCGACCCCCCGACGATGGCGTAGGGTTTCCCCCGGGTCACCCCCCGAGGCCCGGGCCATTTTCCCGCAGGTAGTGGGCCCAAATCGTTGTTCGTGCCGTAGGTGATGTCGCGGGGGGAAAGGGGCCCTTTTTAGCTGGGATCGGTGTTCCCCCCACCACCGGGGCCCCCGGGCACCCCCCGCCAACGGTGGACCTGGCCCACCCCGTCGGCGTCACGGGGGGCCCCGGGAGTCGTTCACCGTGATCCGTGCACGCCCTTCCGGCCCCGGGGGTTGAGGTAGACCGGCAGGGTCGACACCGGGTCTTGCCCTCACCGGTCTTCATTCCCCCCCCGACCCCGGGGGGGGGGGGCCCCCCCCCCCAGCTGGACGTCGTAGTGGCGCTGGCCGATCACCCGGTGGGCCCCCTGCGGGGCCCCGGCGGGGAAGGGGCCCGGGCAGGAGGTCGTCGAGGGGGGGGCCTTTCCCCCCGCTGGCGGAACGTGTCCGTCATGCCCCTGCAGCTCGCGGCCGCTCAGTTTCTGGGGTTTCCCCCGGTTGGGGTTGATCGGGGCCCCCCCCGGGCCTGGGCGGCCTTGAGCCCTTTTTCCCCCGCCTTGCTCTGAGGGGCTTGTCGGAAAATTCACTTCCCCCGGGGCCCCCGGGGGCCGGAACCGGCCCGGTTTCAACCCACGCCCCGGGAAGGGGCCCCTGTCGCCGTCGCCCCGCCGGTAGACCACGGCGGCCGACCCCGGCTCGACGTTTTGGGAACACGTAGAAGTCGTGGTTGAGCAGGTCCATCTGGAGCGCCGCCCCCCGGGGGTCCATGGCCCGGGGGTCGAAGGTCTTCGTCTTCACGATCCGGGGGCATGGGGGCGGGCCGCCCTCACCCCCCCGGGGGGCACGGGGGGTCGGGCCCGGGGTTGGGGGGGCCGATCAGGGGCTCCCGGCTCCGCCGCCGGCCGTCCACCCGGCTCTTCAGCTTGCGCGGGGGGGGCTCCAAACTTCCCCCACCGCCAGATCGATGGCGGTGAAGCCGTGGGGGGGCCCACACCGCATCGCACATGATGGCCATGCCCCCCCCATGGTGACCCCCGCAGAACCCCGGTTGTCGCCCGGGGGGTTGCGCTCCTCCCAGAAGTGCACCTCGGCCCGGTCCATCCGGCCCCCGGGACTTGTCGACCCCACCGATCTTGTCGACCGCCTGCCGTCGCAGGGTCCCCGAGACCGTGGTGTGACGACCACTCACCGACACGTCCATGGGCTCCACCCCCAGGTTGGGGGATTCTCCGATCGTAGATGAAGGAAGGGGGGGCGCCGGGTAAGGGGGCGGATTCCGGTGTCACCAGAGGTGCGGGAGGGTCGGAGCATGTTGTTCGGCGGCGCTGCCCGGATGGGGCGGGGCCGGCCCGGTGGTGTGCGAGGGCTGTCTGGGCCGGCTGGATGGTGGGACGGACCGGGCCGGGATCTTGCCCGGTCGGGCCCCTCACCGGGGCCGGCTCGGCCTCGACGGGCCCGGGGGGTCTTCGCCTACGACCCCCGGGCCGGGGACCCCGGGCCAAAAACGGCGGCCGCCGGGATCTGCTGGCCGCCCTGGGGCGGGGGTTTGGGCCCCGGGGCCGTCGGGCCCCCGGAGGGCCCCCCCGGCCCCGGGGGTTGACCTTTACCTGGGGGCCGGCCAGCCCCCCAGGCCCGGAGGGGGGATGACCAGGGCGGGGGCGGGGCGTCGGCCCCCGGGCCCCGGGGTCTCGGGGTACCGTCCCGCATCCTCCTGGCCCGACCCCGGGCCCGGCCCCCCCGGCTGGCCGCTCCCGGGCCGAACGCCTGGTGGGCCCCCCGGCCCCGGGGGCCCCGGGGCCCCCGCCCCCCCCCGGATCCTGGTGGTGGACGATGTGACCACCACCGGGCCCCTGGCGGCGGCGGCGGGGCTCGTGGCGCCGGCGCGGTCACCGTGCAGGCCGCCGGGGGTGCCGCCCCCCCCGATCACGTGGGGAACTGGGGGAACTGTGATGCCTGGCGCTGGTTCCCCGGCGCCCCTGGCATCACATTGACGGTGCGACCGATCAGTAGCGGTAGTGGTCGGGCTTGTAGGGGCCGTCAGGGGAAAAACCTTTTTGGGTCGGCCTGGGACTGGGTAAAGCTTTGAGGGGGCCCCCGGGCGTCGAGGGGGGGGGGGCCACCTTCTCGTCCAGCAGCTTGGGCAGGGTGCCCCCCCGGCCCTCAAGGCCTCGGCGTTGCGGTGGATTTTCGATCTGGGCCAGCACCTGGGAAAAATTTGGCCGACATCAGGGAAGGGGGGGTGACCGGTGGCGTTGCCCAGGGGGAGCAGCCGGTTTTCGCCCCACCCCCGATCACCGGGGGCCGTGGGGTAGGGAACTCGTGGGGCCTGGGGCTTGATGTTGCGCTAAAAGTGCTGCGGCGCTGGGGGCCCGGGCCCAAATTGATCTCGTTGTCGAAGTGGCCGATGTTCCCCACGATGGCCCCATGCTTCATCGGCCCATCATGTCGGCCGAGATGATGTCCTTTTTCCCCGGTGCTGGTGAAAAAGATGTCGGCGGTATCGATCCCCCCTGTGGTGGCCCCCCTCGTAGCCGTCCATGGCCGCCTGGGGCGCAGATCGGGTCGATCTCGGTGATCACCCCCGGGGCCCCCCCGGCCCCGGGGGCCGGCCCCACCCCTTTCCCCCACATCCCGGCCCGAACACCACGCACACCTTGCCCCCGATCACCGTCGGTGCGCGGTTGATGCCGTCGAGGAGGCTTGGCGGGTGCCGAAATTTGCCCCAACTTCGACTTGGTCACGGCGTCGTTGACGGGGGGGGAACCCCCGGGGGGCCGGCGTCACGCATTTTCGTAGAGGCGGTGGACACCGGTGGTGGTCTCCCCGACACCCCCCGGGTGGGGCCCCCCATGCGGGTGAACGGTTTTCCCCGGCGTGAAGCTTCTTCAGCGGGGCGATGATGACATGCCACTCCCCCGGGTCGTCGTCGGGGGGCGTCGGGCACCAGCCGGCGGTTTTTTAAATCGGCGCCCGTGGCCAAACAGGGTGGCGTCGCCGCCGTCGTCGAGGATCAGGTTGGGCGATCCGTCGGCGTCGGGCCCCCAGGGCCTGCCCGGGGCCCCCAGCCCCCCCCAGGGTCTCCCCCTTCCCCGGCGAACCCGGGGGGGGCCGGGGGGGGCGGTCGGTGGTCCCCCCGGCCCCCCCCACCAGGGGCCCCCCCGCCCCGTCCTGGGTGGAAAAGATGGCAGCTGGCCCACCGGACCGGGGGGCCCCGGGCCCCCGGGTTTTCGATGAGGACCCCCCTCGGGACCGTCATGTGGAGGCTCCCCCTGATCCGGGCCCCCTTTGGGGGGGTGCTCGTCGTAGTACTCGGCCCCGGGCCACCCCGGCCCCCGGGATCTCGTGCTCGGGGCCGTTGATTTTTTGCGGCCCCGGCCCCAAAATCGATGTCGGGGCCCCTTTGGGCCTTCGGCCACGGTTTTGGGGCCCATTCGGTCGCGGTCATTTAACTCCTGGGGGGTGGGCTCGGTGGCTGAGGCCTGCTGGGGGCCCCCGGGACAGCCCCGGATTCGGCAGCCCAGGGTAGCCAGTCGACGCCCGATCCCGGACCGGCGTCCGGGCCGCTCACCGGGGGGGGCCCGGGGGGCGGCGGGGGGCAGGGTGGGGCCAACCCGGGGCCCCGGGGCCCCCGGGGTCCCAAGCCCCGGGCCCGGTCAGGGCTGTGGTCAGGGCTTTTGGAATTTTGGGCAGGCCGTCGGCGGCCCGGGGGGGCCCATGACCTGGAAAAAGGGCCCGGCCAGCACCGGACTGGCCAACGCGACCAGCCGTTGAGGGAGCTTCCCCGGGCCCGGGGGGTCAGGCGGGGGCCCCGGGGAACCCGGGGGGGCTGACCCGTCCTCGGAAAAGGAGCACCCCCTGTCGGGGCCCCAGGAACAACCGTCGGGGGGGGGAATGGTTGACGTCGTAGCGGAGGTCGAGCGGACCCCGGACGCCGTTCAGGGGCCCCCTGGCGGGGTCGGGGCCGGGACCGGAGCCGGGACCTGGGCCTTTTGGGGGGCCCCGGATCCCCCTCGGCGAACCGGGTAACGCCCCAAACCGCCCCCCCAACCCCTCGGGGGCTGAGCGGGGGTGTGATGACGGGGGGGAGGAGGCCACTGGTCCGGCCCCTCAGGCCGTGCCGTCGGCCACAAAAGGGGGGGGGTCTGTCGGCCTCCCCCCGGGCCTCAGCCTGGGCCCCTCGGCGCTCACCGTCTCGGCCCCCATCAAGCATGACCGGGATGTCGTCGTCGTGGGGGACCGGCGCTGCAGGCGGGGTTTTAGAGGCTCCGCTGTCCTCGAAGTAGGGGGGGCCCTTTTTTTGGGGGGCCCGCGAGGATGTCGAGCAGAAGGGGGATCCAGGGCCACGGCAGAGAACCCCGGGGGGCGAACAGGGCGGTCCGGCCCGGGCCCCCGGGGGGCGGGGGGAGCCCCCCGCCGCCGACCGGGCCGGATCATGGGGATCGGGGGCCCGGGGTCAGCCCGATCCGGTCAGGGGGGGGGTCGTCGCCCCCCCGGCCCCCCACACCAGACCCCCGGGGCCCGGCCCGTCCGATGGGGCCTGGTGCCGCCACCACCCCCCCCGGCCCCGGCCCCCGCCCCAGGGGGCCCCCCACCCTGCCACCAGCTGGGCCCCGCCCGGGCCCGGGCCAGCACGACCCGGGCCCCCGGGGCTCCCCCGGGAGCACGAGGGGGGGCCCACAGGCGGGTGAGGGGGAACTCGGGCCGGGGGGGCGAACCGGTGGCGGGGGCCGGTTCCGGCCGGGGGCCGGGGCCGGAGCGGGGGTGGTATCGACCCCCGCCACCAGTTCACCCCCCTCGAGGGGTTGGTGGTCAGCCCACCCCGGATCACGTTGTCGCCGTTGGCCGATCCCCCCCCCCGGCCCCCCCCAGGTAGGCGTGGAGGTTGCCGGGGGCCAGGAACACACCCTGTCCGGGATCCAGACGGGGTTGAGCAGCAACCCCCCCCCCCCCGGGCATCCCCCGGGGGGTCCCCGGCCCCGGCGGACGTCCGGGGAACTCGGCCTCGAACGGGACGCCGGCCCCGGGGCCCCCGGGCCCCCCCCCACCAGCTTCCGGCTGCCCCCCCTTTTGGCCCCACCCCGGGGGCCCCGGGGCCCCCCAAGAGCCGGCCAGTCCCCCCCGGCCGGACGGCGGTGTCGCCCGGCCGCCCCGGGGGACGAGCCGAGGGGCCCAAACTCGGCACCCCCCCGATGGGCCCCCCGGCCCCCCCCCGCTGCCCCACCAGCTCCGGTGGGGGCCCAAACGGCCGGGAACCCCACTTCCCCCGAAGCGGGGGACCACCAGGTTCGGGGGTGGTTGCGGCCCCGGACATGCGACGGGGATCGGCCCCGGCCGCCCGGCCGCCTCCTCCCGGGCGAACCCGGCCTCGGCCTGGGCCTGGGGGGAGGGGCCCGGGGATCGACAGGGCCGGCCCCGGGGCCAGGATCGGCAGGAACGGGGCCGTCGTTGGGGGGCCGGGGCCCCCGGGGGCCAGCCAGCGGTCGGATCGGCCTCCCCGGCCAAAAGGGGGGGCCCGGGCCCCACGAGGCCAGCCCCGGGGGGGCCACCGGGGGCCCCCAACCAGAGCTCGGCTTCGGGCCGACCGGTGGCGGGGGGGCCCGGAGCCGGGCCAGAAAGGTGGTGTCGCCCCAGGCGTAGGGCTGGGTCGGCCTTTCCGGGGCCCGGGCCATTCAGCCGGCCGGGGGCCCTCACGGCCCGGCCCCCGGGCCCCCCGCTGGCCCCGCCGCCCCATCGGGCGCCTCCGGTTTTAGCCGGGCGGGGGGTCGGTGTTGGAGGCCCGGGGGTTGAACCACCACGAGCCGCAATCGCCCCCGAGCCCGTCGAGGCGTTCGATCTGGCCCCGGCGAGAAAAGGGGCCCCGTGCTGGGGTCACGGCGGCGGCATCGTTGCCCCCGGGGGTTGATCTCACCGGGGCGGCGTAGCGTCCGGGGGGGCCGGGGGCCGAAAGGGGGCCCCCCGGGGGCGCGACAGCTGCCCCGGGGACCATCACCGCCGCGGGGCCCGGAATCGGCCCGGAAGTTGCCCGGGGAAACGTAGGGGGCCGGGGGTGCTCCCCCCCGAAGGCGGCGCCGGTCTGGGGGATCATCCCTTGATGAACGAGGGGCCGCCCCGGGGGCGGGTCCGTACCCCCGTTCTCGACCACCACCTCGGGTACCGATTGGGGGCAGACCCCGATTGTAGATCCCTTTTGGCCCGGGGGGGGGTGGCCAGCCCCGCCGGCCCCGCAGGGCGGTGGTGGTGGACCCCGGGCACCGGCTCGGCCCGCTCGTCCACCGGGGAACCCCGGTCGGGGTCGCCGTCGAAGGCCGGCCGGGGTGTGGCCCCGGGAGCCCGGGGGCCCCGGGGGTCGGCCAGGTTCTGATCTGGATCGGGTTGGCCCGGGTTTGGGGGGAAAGGGGCCGTCGGCTGGGGGGACATGATCTCCAGGTCGAAGGGCAGTTTTGAACACCGCCGGCCCCCCAGAAAACCCTCCCGTTGGCGGTGTCGGCCCCCCCACCTTGAGGGGGGCAGGGTCGGGGGGAAAAAAGCTGCGGACATGGTCGGCGAACCCCCGCTTTTTTCCCCCCCCGGGGCCCGGGGGGCCCCCCCGGGGCCCTGGCCCCCGGCCAGGCGCTTGATGTCGTCGAGGCCGGTGTCCCGGGGGCCACCGGGCGCCCGCTGGGCCCGCTTGATCCCGTTTTTCCCCGGGGCCCGGGGTTTTGGGGGGGGGTGAACATCACGCCGGGGGGTTTTGGTTTGGTGGGGAATACAGCAGGTCGGTGGAGGCCAAAACCGATGTCGGGGCGTCGAGGCCCTGGGCCATCACCCCCGGGCGAACCACCAGCTCCGGCCCCGGGGGGGCCCCATGTCCCGGGGGTCACGACGCCCGGTGGGGCTCGGCGAGGCCAGGGGAAAGGGGGGAAACCCCCCCCCCAGCGCCTCCCCCCAGCTCGGGGGTTTAGCGGTCGGGGTAGGTACCCCGGATGTCGTACGCTTTTTCGATGGCATCGAACTGGCTGGCGGGAGAGTCGCTCACGTCCGCAAAGGGGTAACGGCACCCCCGGCCCCGGCCCCCCGGGGCCCCCGGGGCATGCGCCCCCATCGGGCTCCCGGGGGGGCCCGGGGGGCGGCGGCCGAGGTGGGGGGTTCCCCCAAAAGCTGGCCCACCTCACCCTTGACGTCTACCCCACCCCCTACGCCGAGGGGGGGCCGCCGGCGGGGGCTCCCCTCCACCTGCCGGTGGGGGCCCCGACCCGCCCCTTACCGGGGCCCCCCCGCACGGGGGGGGCCCCCCGGTGGGGCCGAGGGAACCGGGCCTTTTACCAGGCCGCCCCCGACGGGCGGGGGCCACTACGGAACCGGGGGGGGACCGGCTCGAACTGGCCCCGGCCCCCCCCTGGAGGCGACGGTCCGGGGTGTTGGGATCCCCCGGGGCCTTCAGGTGCCAACGTCCACGCCGGTGGCACCCTGATCCAGGACGTGCCGGCCCCCCTACGACGTCGGCCGTCGGCCGCCGTGCCCCCGGGGACCTTCGAGCCGGGGTCGGTCCTCCACGGCCCTAGGGGGCCCCGGGGCCGAGGTAAACCCCCCGCACCACCAGTGCGTGGCCCCACCCCGGCACCGGTTTTGGGGGGTGGGCCGGGCCGACGACGGCACGGTGGAGGCGGGGGAGCTGCCGGGGGGCCATGTGGGGGCCGTCCAGGGAACCCCCAGCTGCGGCCCCGGGGGGAACCCCCTTTTTGCCCGGCTCATCGAGCGGTCCCGCCCGGCTGGCGGCAAGGGGCCCCCCCCCGGGCCCCCCGGCCCAGGCGGGGGGCCCCGAGGATGGGGGCCCGGGGCCAGGGCCGGTAGCGGCCCCCCCCCGGGCCCAAGCCGGACCCGGGGAAAAAAGGCGACCACCAGTTCGGGGGGTGGCCCACGACCCCCGGCCGACGACCCGGAGCGGTTGGTCACGGCCACCGGTATCCCCCGGCAACGACACCCGATCCTGTTCGGCGATGGGGAAAAAAAACCCGTCGAAGGCAAAACCCTCGACCCGGGGGCCGCTCGAAGATGGTCCGGGCGTCCCCCCGGAAGCCCTTGAGGCCGCACTGGGTGTCGTGGAAGTTGCCCAGCCCCCGATGTGGGTGAGCAGGTTGATCCCCCGGCCCCCACCCCCCCAGCCGGCCCCCCGGGGACCAGGGTGGGGGGTGTCGTGGCGGCGGCTGCCCACCACCACATCCCCCCCTTCCTCGATCCGGGTCAGCACGTGGGGAAAGGGCTGGGGCGTAGGCCGGGGGGGCGTCGGTGAACAGCACCGGGGCCCCGGGCCACCAGCATGCCGGGCCCCACCGCCCCCCCTTCCCCCCGGGGGACCTCCATCCGGTGGACCAGGCCCCCCGGGCCCCCGGGGGCCCGGGCCCCGGTGTCATCGGGGGAGCCGTCGTGGGGGACGATCCCCCGTAGGGTCGTCGGCCAGGAAACGACAGCCCCTGGCGGAGGCTGGCCACCGTGGCCCCTGAAAAACGGCCTCGGGCCGGACCACCACGCTGAGCTGCAACGTTCCCGGGCCCCCGGGGTCGGGCCACCCCCCGGGCCAGCTCCCGGGGGGCCGGCTGAACAGGATGCGGCGGTGGAGATCCCCCCCACCACGGCGGCCGCCCCCCCCCCCACCAGCTTGGCCACCACCACGGGGGGAACCGAGGCGGGGGGTGGCCCAGCAAGGGTCGACGGCCCCGGCAAGGGGGGTGGCGGCGAAAGGGACGGGGCGCCGCACCCAACGGGCCGAATGGGCCGATTTTCCCTTCCCCGGAAAATCGGTTCCGGTTCAGCAGGAGACAGCAGGGGCGGCGGCGGGGCCACCCACCCCGGGCGGCCACCCCAGACCCCGGGCCCGGAAAGGGGGCCGCCCGGCCGACATCGACCGCGGTGGCCCGGGGGCCCCCAGCACGGGCAGCCGGAGACGATTTCACGAGGTGGGCGGCTCGGCCGGGGCCTGTCCCAGCCCCCGGGGGGGCCCCCCGGGGGTGGGGGCGGCCCCCCTGTCGGGGTCGACCTCATCGGAAGGGCCCCGGGTCGGCGTCCCCATGGCCCCCCTCGGGGACGCCCGGCCCCGGCCAGCGCCGTCACCGGGGCTGGAGCGCCGATGACCCCCCGGCGGTCCCAGGGGGGCCCGGGCGACCACCAGGGCCAGGCCGGCCAGCGTCAACGGGGGGGGCCAGGTGATCGAGCCCGGTGCGGCCGTAGCGAGTTTTCCCCCCCGGTCTCGGTGGGGACGACCGCCATCAGGGGGGCCGCCCCGGGCCGTCGGCTCCGTCGGCCTGCCAGTTGGGAAGGGGACGCCTTGACCAGCACCGGCTTGCCCCCCTTAACGGTGAAGGAGATGGACGATGTGGTGGTCTCGATGTCCGACACCAGGCCGGCCCCACCGCCTCGCCGCCGGGGTCGGGACCGGGGTGGGGCCGGGCCCCCGGGGGGCCCCGTCCCCCGGCCCGGGGGAATGGCGTTGTAGCCCTCGGGATCGTTGAAAAAACCGCACGGCCTGGCTCAGCCCCCCCTGGTAAAAAGCGGGTGGCGGCCGACCCCGCCTGCACCCGGGGGGGACCGCCCGTGACCACCGGCTGGAAACCCCGACCCTGCCCAGGTCCCCCCCCTCGAACACCACGAAGGGTTGGGGGCTCGCCCACCCCCCCGGGCTGGTCGTTCCCCGGGCGGCGGCGTCGCGGGGGCGCTTTTTGGGCCGGTAGTAGCGGACCCCACCCCGGGGCTGATCGACGCCCCGCTAAAAGTCAAAATTCGGGGGGGGGGTCACGCTGGGCCCCAGGCTCAGGGGGCAGCATGCTCTGGTTCAGGAAGGGGAAACGGGTGGTGGCCGACGATTAAAATACAGGCCTTCCATCGAGCCGAGGGCCCTCGGTCCAGTGGGGCAGCAACATCGGGGCCATGGGCGTGCCGTAGGGGCCCCGGGTTTTTTGCTGTCCCCCACAGGCCCCGGGGCCGCAGCCTTCCCCGGCCCCCAGGGGGCCCCCATCTCGCCACGATTCGTTACTCCCGATACGCCGGCTTCCGCTCGTAGCCGGAGTTTCCCCCAGGCCGTCCAGCTGGGCAGGAAGCTGCGGTGGGGGGGAGGTGAAGCCGGCCACCGGTAGGTGCCGTCGTCCCCCCGGGCCCCTGGAACGGGGCCCCCGGGGGGGGGAACCCCCCGATGGGGGCCGGGGGTGACCAGCCCCCCCCGCCACGCGGCCCCCCCATCACGGTCCGGCCGTGGGGCCCCCTCGTAGTTCTCGCTGGGCCGGGCCGCCAGCCGGGCCGCCCCGGCCCAGGCCCACCGCCGCCACCACGTAGACCGACGGGTAGAACGGCAGGAGCCGCTTTTTCCCACGGGCCCCCCCGCCGGCAGGTTCCCCCCCGCCGCCGCCCCCCCCAAAGCCGGTGGTGCCGAAGACCGGCCCCGATCCGGCCCGGGGGTGGCCAGCGACAGGATGGGCCGATGGCCGCCCCGGCAGGGCGATCCAAAATGGGACCGTCAGCATCTTGGGCCCGAACTCGGAAAACCCCCCCCACCCCATGTCGTTAAGGTAGGGCTCGCGGGCCACGAACGGAGCAACCAGAACCCGGGGGGGGTCGCGGGGGGACCCACCACCAGAAACCAGGGGGCCCGGGCCCGGCCCGGGGCTCGGTCGGATGACGGCCAGCAGCACGGCCAGGGCGGCCCCGATGGACAGGATCGACACCTCGGTGGGGTGCCCTGGGCCCGGGGGCTACCGGCACCAGGGAGGGGGCCTGGCCACCGCCACCGGCCACAGGCGGGCTTTTGGGGGCCACCCCAGGGCCACCAGGGCCACGATGGCAAGGGGGACCGGGATGATGTGGCACAGGGCGCCCGGGGGCCACGACCACGGCGGCCAGGGCCCGCCCCGGCCGGTGTCCATGCCTCGGGCCACCAGGCCGATGGCCAGCAGGGTGGGGGGCGAGGCTGGGGAAGGGGGAACTCGCCGGCCAGGGTGGAGGCGATGTTCCCCCCCGGTGATCCCAAATTCGTGTCGAACAGGAAGATGGTGGCGGCCAGGGCGGCAAAAGGGCCCCCGGCCCGGGGGGGGCCCCGGGGGGCCATGGCCCACGCCACCACCGGGAAGCTCACCAACCCGGCCACGCTGACCAGCTTGAACAAAAATCCCGTAGGGCAGGGAGATGTGAATCGGGGGTCTTGGCAAGAGGTGTTGGGCTAAAAAGAAAAAAGCAAATACAAAGGGGGAGTTGTCACAGTTGTTTTTTTCTGATGACACTGTGCTTTTGGGAGATTCTGAAGAAAACTGCGGGGTTTGGGGGATAATTTGGGGGGGTGTGTAAAAAAAAGAAAAAATTGAAAGTGAATATAGGAAAGAGTAAGGTGATGAGGATAAAAAAAAGAATAGGTGACGAAAGTTGGGGTATCAGTTGGGGGGGAGAGAGTATGGAGGGGGGAATGTATTCAGATTTTGGGGGAAATGCCCGGGGGGATGGGTCTATGAAGGGATGAGGTGAACCCCAGAATTTATGGGGAAAAGGGGGGAGTGGGCCCTTGGGGGTCTGTGGAGAAAAAGAACCTTGTCTATGGAAGTAAAGAGGGAATGTATGAGAGTATAGTTATACCAACGCTCTTATATGGGTGTGAAGCATGGGTGATGAATGTTGCAACGAGGAGAAGGCTGGAGGCAGTGGAGGTTGTGATGTAGTCAGTGTGGTTGCCCCGGCCCCGCTAATTACCCACACCTTACCTTGGCAAATAGCTGTCAGCCACGCCTCCATACTTAAGCCCAGATCTTTTGTTCTTGCCTGGCGTCAGGTCGTAACACGTGGTCAACCCTTTGGGGAAAGGGGGGGGTTTGGGCACCAATAAGGTCATAAAAAACGGGGGGGAGACAGAGGGGGGGTGACAGGCCCCGTGAGGGGGGTCTCTGGACAGCGGGTGTGCAGTGGGCCACGCTTTCCGAATCTCGGGTCAGCTGGTTGGTGAATTATGAGTGAGTATAAGTCCGTGTTACTGATAACATCTACCCTTCCCCTGGTAATAAGTCTCATAGGTCAATGGTTATTGTATGTAATTCTCCGTCAGGATATAATGTATTCTCGTTCTTTATGTTATTAAGTAAACGACAGCCATAGTTCCCATTTTTATTTGTACCTTCTTATGCTATTCCCTATTTTGTTAAGCACTGGGATAATACAGGAGACGGGCTCACTTGCTGGGGTACCTCAGGCCGAGTGGGTACAGGTCTCACAATGTCATGTCTGAGGTCAATGTGTGGTGTGAATATAATGCAGAGAATTCGGAGTTTGGAAATTAGGAGGAGGTGCGGGATTACCAAAACGATTGTCCAGAGAGCTGAGGAGGGGTTGTTGAGGTGGTTTGGACATGTAGAGAGAATGGAACGAGACAGAGTGACTTCGAGAGTGTATAAATCTGTAGTGGAGGGAAGGCGGGGTAGGGGTCGGCCTAGGAAAGGTTGGAGGGAGGGGGTAAAGGAAGTTTTGTGTGCGAGGGGCTTGGACTTCCAGCAAGCATGTGTGAGCGTATTTGATAGGAGTGAATGGAGGCATATGGTTTTTAATACTTGACGTGCTGTTGGAGTGTGAGCAAAGTAACATTTATGAAGGATTCAGGAAACCGGCAGGCCGGACTTGAGTTCTGGAGATGGGAAGTACAGTGCCGGCACTCTGAAGGAGGGTGTTAATGTTGCAGTTTTATAACTGTAGTGTAAAGCACCCTTCTGGCAAGACAGTGATGGAGTGAATGATGATGAAAGTTTTTCTTTTTCGGGCCACCCTGCCTTGGTGGGAATCGGCCGATGTGTTAATAAAAAAAAAAAAAAAAAAAAAATATAAAAGGAACCATGATAAGAGACTTATAAGGGCAAGACTACACCTCACAGTCACATCACACTAACAAAGACTACACCTCACAGTAGCGTAACATCTCACGACTCTGTGAAGAGGAAAACAAGAAAGGACCTGAAACTCTTCCCAAGAATTAAGATTAGTCCATTTATCAATAAATTCTTCCCAAATTTTATTAATTATAAAGAATCCAATTTATATAAACCAAAAGAAATATTCATATTATTTTCAAAACTGCTTTTAATGAAACATGATTCTATTATATTCCTCTCAACCATGGACTTGTTTGATACAACCTTCTCAGCTGCTGAGAAGGTTGTATCAGAAGTCCATGGTGAGAGAATATAATAGAATCATGTTCATTAAAAGCAGTTTGAAAATAATATGAATATTTCTTTGGTTATATAAATTGATTCTTTATAATAATAAAATTGAGATTAATGATAAATTGGACTAATCTTAATTCTTGGGAAGAGTTTCAGGTCCTTTCTTGTTTTCCTTCACAGAGTCGTGAATGTTACGCTACTGTGGGGTGTAGTCTGTTGTGTGATGTGACTGTGAGGTGTAGTCTGCCTTTATAAGTCCTCTTGTCATGGTTCCTTTATAGTTCCTTGATAATGTGAGTAGTCACGAAAGCGCTTGGAATTCCTCTATTTTTCATAGTGGTTGTCTTGCATATATATATATATATATATATATATATATATATATATATATATATATATATATATATATATATATATATATATATATATATAATAATTGGTAAAAAATTTAAAAGATAATTTGTATATATATATATATATATATATATATATATATATATATATATATATATATATATATATATATATATATATATATATATATATATATATATATATATATATATATATATATATATATATATATACACACCTATATATATATATACACCTATATATATATATATATATATATATATATATATACTCACCTATATATATATATATATATATATATATATATATATATATATATATCGCTAATAAAATCTGATTTTATGGTAAAATCATCATGTCTGATATAGTCTGCAGGACGATAAAACTGAGGCAATAAACGAGGAGAGAAAATGTTCAATGAACGAGTAGAGGGTGAAAAAAATATTTTACGAACGTGGTTATTACAATATAAATCCGCCAGTAAAAGTTCTCATGGTAATGAAGTGCATATGTGCCCTGCCCAGCACCGCCGGACTGCCCAAATTGCCCTATACCAGCTAAGATATTTCCTCCGAATCTCTTACACTCTTACGTAAAACTCTTAATCCTCCTTCCCTTCCCCCCCCCTCCCCTTCCAGCTTTTCCATGGGACTGTTACTTCAACTCTTAACAAAGCTGTTTCTAAAAAGAAGGTTTTTATCTATAATTTTACTTAAGATTTTAATCATTTTTTTTTTACCCAAGCTCCAACCCCAATTTTTTTTTTTTAACAAATCTTTTTTTATGTATATAAAACTCTTATTAAAACCTGTGTTTAAAACTCTTACAAAAAATACTTTGAAATATCACCTAAAAATATCCAAACTAATACTTCAGTCTAAAGTATTGCCTAAAATTTGCATCCAGTGAATTACCTAAAAATTCTTATCCAAACTTTTACCTAAACTTCTTATCCAAAATATTAAATGCAACTATTACCCTAACTATTTCCTGAACCTCATATACAAGCTTTTTCAATTTTTTTTCTCTTCCTCGTTTTATCCTGCGTTTCTCCTTCTCCCCTTGCCTACTTGCGTGCTGTTTCTTTATCTAGTCTGTTTACTTCTTCCTTTCATCTATTTTTACTTTCTCGTACACCTTTCACTTTCCTTCTTTTAGTTTCTGCTCCCCATTCATACTTTTCCAAAAGCAAGTATGAGTAACTATGTTCTCTCTATCTCTATCTATCTATCTATCTATCTATCTATCTATCTATCTATCTATCTATCTATCTATCTCTCTCTCTCTCTCTCTCTCTCTCTCTCTCTCTCTCTCTCTCTCTCTCTCTCTCTCTCTCTCGGGAGAATATTTTCTTCGGATAATTAAGCCAGAATAACCCAAGAAAGCAAAGCAAATTGGCTTATTTCCAATGCAATTTTAAAGCCCTCTTCCTCAGGATGCGCCCCACAATAGTTGACAGACTGCAAGGCACCTATTTACCGGTATGTGAGCAGGGGCAATAAGTAGGGGATCGAACTGGAGTTATTTTGGCCACGAGCGGAAGGTGCTACCTTAGAGTTATGAGTAGCCTCTTTCCTTCCTTCCTTCTAACAGGTAAAGTACATGCGTCTCTCGCGTAGCTTACAGAGGATCGAGTCTGCACTCGTCTTTCCACTGGCTCATACGGGCCTGGAGCTTTACGTAGTGTTTACCATCATGTCGCCTCAGCTTTCACGACTTATCGTTTGGAATTATCAAATCAGGTTGAAAGGAGTGAAAAACAGGGGAAACAGGAAGACTTGGCCCTTAACACACACACACAAACCTCGGCAAAGGAGAAAGACCTTGGGGTGAGTATAACGCCAAGCACGTCTCCGGAGGCACATATCAACCAGATAACTGGGGCAGCATATGGGCGACTGGCAAACCTAAGATTAGCGTTCCGTTACCTTAACAAGGAATCGTTCAAGACACTGTACACTGTGTACGTCAGGCCCATACTAGAATATGCAGCACCAGTCTGGAACCCACACCTGGTCAAGCACGTAAAGAAACTAGAGAAAGTGCAAAGGTTTGCGACAAGGTTAGTTCCACAACTCAGGGGTCTGTCCTATGAAGAATGATTGAGGGAAATAGGACTAACAACACTGGAGGAAAGAAGGGTCAGAGGAGACATGATAACGACATACAAAATACTGCGGGGAATCGACAAGGTAGACAGTGACAGGATGTTCCAGAGAGGGAACACAGAAACAAGGGGACACAACTGGAAGCTGAAGACTCAGATGAGTCAAAGGGATGTTAGGAAGCATTTCTTCAGCCACAGAGTAGTCAGGAAGTGGAATAGTCTAGAGAAAGATATAGTGGAGGCAGGAACCATACACAGTTTTAAGACGAGGTATGATAAAGCTCATGGAGCAGGGAGAGCAGAGACCCAGTAGCGGACAAAGAGGCGGGGCCAGGAGCTGAGTCTCGACACCTGCAACCACAATTAGATGAGTACAATTAGGTGAGTACACACAATTTCCCTACCCATGAAGCGAGGAGACTGGGACCCAGGCAGGGTAGTAACCATTAAGTTCACTTGACCAGGCAATATATGCTCAGCTTAATGGTCCTTGACTCGCTTAACGCTGTAATCACCTTCTCACTCACATTACCCGCATGCCTCACCCGCACTTCAAGACGCAGCGGGTATTATTACCCTCCCTGATATATTTTTCTACAAGCAGCGGGTATTATATTCCTGATTAATATTTCTTATCACTCGTATTATCTCTTTATATCCACATCGGGTATTATTCCCGAGCGTAATTTTCTGTAAGCATCAATCTAATAATACTTTATCGGATAATATTCTTCTACTTAACATCGTTTCGCACCCGCATCGGGTAACATCGTCCAGCTTAATGCTCCTCCAGCAAATGGCTCTGGCGGAGATACATCTCTCCCGAGCAGTATTTCTCCTTCCAGGCGATAATTTCTGGTTCTAAAACCCTCTGGAGCTTCTCTGTGACGAGCTATATTTCTTGGACCAGTGCGAGAGGAAGTGAGCATACTGCAAACTCCTTCCTCAAGGTGCCTTTGTAAGTTGTGGAAATGGAGCTAGATGATGGATGGCGTGTGTTGCTGAATGGATGGTGAAGTTATACGAGGATGAGGATAGTGATGTTGAATTGATGATGATGGTGGTGTTGGTGAGCAGTAATGGTATATAATACTGACTAAATAATGAAGAAGCCATGTACGCAACAAATGGGTTTCTTTATTATTCTGCAGACTTTTCGTCCATTCAATGTTTCATCCACCAGTGGCCTTCATCAACCCCTCAGTCTAGAGGAAGGCGTTTTACAAGAGTCAGCTGGGTCCCCTCCCCCACAGTGTCGATGCCTTCAACTGCTGCACCTCATTAACCCCCTCCTCATCCTCCCCCCTGTTATAAAAGCGACGTTCTTCCTGCCTACGCTTCAGATTTATCAACACCTGCAGTTAACAAGTGTACTGCATTGATGATTGCAACACGCAGGTGTTGCACGTGATGGTGATGTTGTTGAATGGAAATGATGATAATGATGTTGAGTTTATGATGATGATGACTGGATATTGATGTTGAGTTTATGATGATGATGACTGGATAATGATGTTGACTTTATGATGATGATGACTGGATAATGATGTTGACTTTATGATGATGATGACTGGATAATGATGTTGAGTTTATGATGATTTTGACTGGTTAATGGGTGATTTAAAACACATGGTGATGATTTTGGCGTTTTAGATTTTGTTGAATGGAGGATGAAGCACGAGATGATGATGATATTAAAGAATGAAGGGTGATAATTTAATGGATGCTATGTTGTTGAATTGGATGATGTTCACTATGATGATGATGATGATATTATGATACTGAGGATGATAATGTTGAGTGAGGATGTTTAAGTTGTTGAATAGATGGTATTCATCTAAGACGATGGTGATAATGATGTTCTTGAGATGATGACTGAAGAAATGATGATTCTGTTGGATTGATGACGATGCGTCAGTTCCAGAATTGAACGAATATTGATGCTGTTTATTGAATAACAATGATGATAATTACTATGATTATGATGATGATGATGATGACGGTGACTATGATAATGATGATGATAATGACTAGATTATTTTCCTTTTTCCTCTTCTCTCTCTCTCTCTCTCTCTCTCTCTCTCTCTCTCTCTCTCTCTCTCTCTCTCTCTCTCTCTCTCTCTCTCTCTATCTCTCTTTCTCACACACACACACACACAGAAAAAAAAATATTACACGTACGTCTTTACATGTTAAAGTTGAAACCAAAATTATTTTTTTTTTACGACTGCATCGGAAATTTGGAATTGTTTCCTGCAGACCCAGACAAGAAAATTAAAAATATAAGGTGGTCAATAGGCGGAAAATCAACTGCGGCATTCAAAGAGTTAGTAACTTTTCTTTTTTTTTTCCTCGTTGCAAGTTGGAATAGCCAATGTGGCCCTCTGCTGCAGGTGGCCACAGCTGTTCCGGTCCCTGGGTGAAGCTGGTCACATTAGATGGCCACAGCTGGTGTGGTTCAAGGATGATGCTGGTTCAGAATGCTGCCGGTAGCGGCTTGGACAACCACACCTCAGGGTCCTCAGCACTCAGCTCAAGAGGAACTACACAGCTGGAGCAAGAGTATCAGATACTGGAGGAAGTCCAACACACTTCGGCACATGCGTCCAGGACACATGAGTAAGTTTACTTAGGTACAGGTACACATAAGTACAGCTACACAAATATAAACAAACATAGTAACATATGCAAATAAGATCACAGCAAAGAAGTGATATCACAATATGCAGAACAACCACTGTGAAAAAATTATTAGAATTCCAAGAGATTTCGTGATATCTCACATTATCAAGGAACTGTCAGAAATCACGAAAGCATTTGGAATTCCACTATTTTTTTAGTGTTTGTTCTGCATAGTAGCACATGTGTAAATTACCCACGGATAACCCAAGAAAGTCAAACAAAGTGACGTATTTACATTGGGAAGTGATTTATTTCCGTTAAGAAGTGACATATTTCCACTGGGGAGTGACTAATTTTCATTCGGGATCACTGAGAACACGTACATACACTGAGTGTGAATGAAGACTATCTCTTCAGTATCTCACATAAAGACACATACCCAAAGTGTCCCAATACCACAGACGTTAGACGTAGCAAAAACTCAGCATACACACGAGGGATACACAAGCGGAGACAAAACTCAAAACAATGAAAGAAGTATTAAAAGTTCACAAAGCGCCATAAAAAAAATAGCTCTCGAACTTACGCACACACATATCTCTCACATAAAGACACACACACACACACACACACACACATGTGATAATTACTCACACACATATACGATAAACACTCATACGCTATAACGACCCCATTTCCTCTCACTCGAAGGACATTCATTCACACAAGCGTACTTACACGGAGACACAGTCACTGGAGAACACTCACACAGGGACACAGTCACTGGAGAACACTCACACAGGGACAACACAGTCACTGGAGAACACTCACACAGGGACACAGTCACTGGAGAACACTCACACAGGGACACAGTCACTGGAGAAACCTCACACAGGGACACAGTCACTGGAGAACACTCACACAGGGATACAGTCACTGGAGAACACTCACACAGAGACACAGTCACTGGAGAACACTCACACAGGGATACAGTCACTGGAGAACACTCACACAGGGATACAGTCACTGGAGAACACTCACACAGAGACACAGTCACTGGAGAACACTCACACAGGGATACAGTCACTGGAGAACACTCACACAGAGACACAGTCACTGGAGAACACTCACACAGGGATACAGTCACTTGAGAACACTCACACAGGGACACAGTCATGAAGATTGGGGAAGGGCAAAGAAGACCGCAGACGGAGTACAGCCTAGGGGGCCAGAGACTGCAAACCTCAATCAAGGAAAAAGATCTTGGGG
>WNWK01029688.1:0-24168 GCA_009830355.1 Cherax destructor
CTACTCTACCAGCAGCTGAAGGAAGAACTGAGGGTAGCTAAGCTTGAGATACAGCGACTGACTAAGGAAAAAAAGAGGATTCGTAGTAATCCTCCTGTTGAGAATCCTCAAGCCAAGAAAGGAACCTGGACAGTGGCTAAAACGCATGGAAAAAGTTAAGGATCAAGAGGACGGGTGGAGAGGTAGAAAAAACGAAGACCCAGGAAAATGTTGTGGAAACATCAACCCATTCTCCGTGTTACCCGATGAATGTGAGTCGACTTCTGGGAGCGTCGACGAACGACACCAAGGAAGGTAAAAACATTGTTGTTGTTGGGGACAGCCAGGTTAGGTACATGGATAGGGCTTTCTGTTTGAATGATAGGAGTAGGAGACAGAGGGTTTGCTTTCCTGGGGCTGGGATGGAGGATATTGTTGCCGTCTGGACGACATCATGAGAAGTAATGGGAGCAATCCTATATCTGTCTCAGTGCTGGAGGCAATGAATCGTGAAGAACAGGAGGAGTGTGAGGTTGTCGTCCTCAATCTTGAGTCGATGTTGTCAGTCCATCAATCTTGAATAGAATAACAGCATATGTGCGTAGAGGAAGCTTATATACTGTAGACAGGAGAGTGCAGCAGTTGTAGGAGGTGTTACATTTGTTCAATGTGGAAGTAGGTCGTGCCCAAGGAATAGGCAAGAAAAATCCTGTATTAAGATACCAAGATGTTGCAGTGTCAGACAGGATGTGACTTAAGATTGAGGGACTGACAACCTCACACTCCTCCTGTTCTTCACGATTCTCCTTTGATGGATGTGAAGCCACTGTGTGGCGAAACGTTTCCTCAATAAAGATACCCAAGTGTTGCATATGTGTCTAATTTACCAACTCGTCGGTTCTCTGAACCATTCATTCACACCATGGACTAGTACCTTACACTTGTCACATTGAACTTCATCTGCCCTTTTTCAGACCAAGACATTAATTTTTCCAAATCCTCCTGGAGTTCACTGGTATCCTCCTCAGAATGAATCATACGGCCTATTTTTGTATAAGCAGTGTGTGACGGAGCCTACCAGAGGTAATAATTTGCTCGACCTAGTCTTGTCAAATATAGAAACCCTTGGCACAAGTGATCACAAATCCATTACTTTTAATATTACCTGGGAGTACGAGAATAGGGATAATACGGTAAAAATTCCTGATTTTCGTTCTGCCGACTATATTGGACTTAGAGAACACCTGTCTAATCTCGACTGGGGTAATCTAGCTAACGATTACGATGGGATCTGCGTTTATGATTTTTTTCTTAATAATGTACAACGTGCACAGAGTATATTTATTCCCCAGAGAGAATTTAGGTCAAATAATAACGATCCCAAATGGATTAACAGGAGGCTAAAACATCTATTAGGGGAGAAAAGAGGAATTTATAGGCGCATCAAAAGAGGAGATGTTAACCTTATTGACCAATATGTTCAGTTGAAAAGAGAAGTAAAAAGGGGGATTAGAAAGGCTAAACGTGACTATGAGATAAAGGTTGCTAATGAATCAAAGACTAATCCAAAAGGGTTCTTTCAAGTGTACAGGACGAAGGTGAGGGAAAAGGTAGGACCTCTGAAAATTGGGAATGGACAGCTGACGGATAACGAACTGGAAATGTGTTCTCTATTTAATGACTATTTTTGTCAGTCTTTACACAAGAAGACGTAAATGAGATTCCAGAAATTAACAATTATTCAGTTCCTGAAGAATTCAAGTTAACTAATATTACTGTCACGAGGGACATGGTTATCAAACAGATAGATAAACTGAAGCAAAATAAGTCCCCGGACCCGACGAGTTGTTTTCAGGGTACTTAAAGAATGCAAGATGGAACTTAGTCAGCCATTAACGAATGTGTTTAATACGTCCATCCTAACTGGTGTTGTGCCAGAGATGTGGAAGATAGCTAATGTAGTTCCTATATTCAAATCAGGGGATAAGTCAATTCCATCAAATTACCGTCCAATAAGCCTCACATCTATGTAGGCAAATTATTAGAATCAATTATAGCTGACATTATTAGAAGTCACCTTGAAGAACATAATTTGATTAATGAATCTCAGCATGGGTTCACGAGAGTCGTTCCTGCCTGACAAATTTACTGACGTTTTTCAATAAAACATTTGAGGCAGTAGACAGTGATAAAGAATATGATATAGTTTACTTGGATTTCAGTAAGGCCTTCGATAGAGTACCTCATAAGAGACTCTTAAGAAAGGTGGCAGCTCATGGTATAGGAGGTAAAGTTCTAGCATGGATAGAGCATGGCTTACCAATGAAAGCAGAGAGTTTCCATTAATGGGGTCAAATCTGAATGGGGATTAGTATAGTGGCGTTCCACAAGGATCAGTTTTAGGCCCATTGTTGTTCATAATTTACATAAATGACCTTGATGAAGGAATTGCAAGTGACATGAGTAAATTTGCTGATGATACAAAAATAGGCCGTATGATTCATTCTGAGGAGGATACCAGTGAACTCCAGGAGGATTTGGACAAATTAATGTCTTGGTCTGAAAAGTTGCAGATGAAGTTCAATGTGGACAAGTGTAAGGTACTAGTCCATGGTAATGAAAATATCCCTCAATTTATAAACTAGGTGAAGTAGAGCTTGATCATACAGAATGTGAAAAGACTTAGGAGTCATGGTAAGCAGGAATCTAAAGCCAAGACAACAGTGCCTAAGTGTGCCAATAAGGTAACAGATTACTAGGATTTATTTCAAGAAGTATAAGCAACAAAGTCCAAAAGTTATTTTACAGCTCTATCATCACTAGTGAGACCTCATTTGGATTATGCAGCTCAGTTTTGGTCTCCTTACTACAGGATGGATATAGATTCATTGGAGAACATACAAAGAAGAATGACTAAAATGATTTACAGTATAAGAAATCTCCCGTATAAAGATAGACTTAGAGCGTTGAATCTCCACTCTCTGGAGAGACGTAGAATGAGGGGAGATATCATCGAGGTGTACAAGTGGATGATGGGCATAAACAAAGGAGATATTAATAAAATACTGAGGATATCGAACCAAGTAAGAACCAGAAATAACGGATTTAAATTGGATAAATTTAGATTTAGAAAGGACATAGGCAAGTACTGGTTTTCGAACAGAGTTGTAGATGCGTGGAACAATCTTCATTGGCCCGCCTCATGGTGAGTGAAACCCCATGACGCTCTAGTCCACTGAACCACACAAGCCTTAAGAGTAGCGCTTCCAATAGGACTGAATGTTGTACTCGCTACCCAAGGACATACGGTGGTGTGGACGCCTCTAAGCTAATTTCATTCTATTTTCTGTTTGGTGTACTAGCTCATCAAGCAGTATATTATATTATTGTAACCACGAACGAGTTGTATTGATCAATAATTGTGTGGTTCAGTGGACTAGAGCGTCATGGGTTTTCGCTCACCATGAGGTGGGCCAAAGCATCATGGGTTCGACCCCTGGCTAGTGCAGTGTAGTTATTGATCAATACAACTCGTTCGTGGTTACAATAATATAATATATTTCTTGTTGAGCTAGTACACCAAACGGAGAGAAATTGCAGATCGTCCACACCACCGCATGTCCTTTATTTTAACCACGGCTTCATTCAATCCCTCAAACCTCGGTAGACATTCTCAGAAATGCGTGTGTTAGTGCTGCATGGGGCCGATATCGTTACAATAGGACCATAATGCGACTCCTTGATATTAATTTAGCTGACGAGGCGGTCGCCCGCCGTGTCATCCGTTAAGCTAAACACTCTTGTTGGTGGGATTATGTTTGTACTATTACTTCGGCTTCCTCTATAAGTGCAGTGTGGGAAAAAGTACGGAAATTGAGTGGCGAGTACTCTCCAGACCTGGCTTCTTTTCTCGGGTTGCCGGTGTCGGCGTTTCAAGACCTCTGGAAGTTGCCACAGAGATTGGAAATCATCTTGTCATTTACTCTTCTAGAATACCTTCCGCTTGCTGATCGTCGGCAGCTGGGCCTGATGGCATTCATATTCGTATTCTTCAGCATCTACATGCGTCAGCCCGCAGTCTTCTTACGTAAACCAGGTACTTCAGGCCATGATGCCTCACACTATCGTCCCATTGCTCTTACCAATGCAGTTTGCAAATTGATGGAACGTATAGTAAGTAGACGTTTGGTGTGGTATTTAGAAATACACAATTGTCTCTCCACTAGTCAATTTGGTTTTCGTAAGAGCCTCTCTACTATTGACCCATTACTCTGCTTACATACCTATGTTCGTAATGCCTTTCCTAGTAACCACTGAGTTATCGCAGCTTTTTTTTTTTGATCCTGAAAAAGCATATGACTACTTGGTGATAAAATATCTTAGCCCAAATTTATTCCTTAGGCCTCCGAGGCAGTCTCTAACTTTTCCTTAAAAACATCTTATCTGAGCAACATTTCGGGTTAATAATTCGTTTTCCCGGACTTTGTCCAAGCTGAAGGTGTCCCTCAGGGATGTGTACTTAGCACCACTGTTTTTCTACTAGCTATAAATGATCCGGCATCTGTTTTGCCTATCTAATATTTGGTCATTACTTTATGTTGATGACTTTGCTATAGTAACGGTGTTTCCTATCGGGTAACTACTCATGGGTTTAAATTTTCTGGTGCTATAACGCACCATATTACTTTCACCAGACGTTCTATTGGTTCTGATACTCCACTGTACCTGCATGGCTTCCGTATCCCTGAACGTGATACATTTAGATTTCTTGGTCTTCTGTTTGATCACCGGTTGTCCTGGAAACCTCACATTACCTTCCTAATTACTAGTGAGTATCCTAATTACTAGTGAGTATATCCTAATCACCAGTGAGTATCCTAATTACCAGTGAGTATCCTAATCACCAGTGAGTATCCTAATTGCCACTGAGTATCTTAATCACCAGTATCCTAATTACCAGTGAGTATCCTAATTGCCAGTGAGTATCCTAATTACCAGTGAGTATCCTGATTACTAGTGAGTATATCCTAATCACCAGTGAGTATCCTAATTACTAGTGAGTATCCTAATCACCAATGAGTATCCTAATTACCACTGAGTATCTTAATCACCAGTGAGTATTCTAATGATTAGTATCCTAATCACCAGTGAGTATCCTAATTACCAGTGAGTATCCTAATTACAAGTGAGTATCCTAATTAACAGTGAGTCTATCCTAATTACCAGTGAGTATATCCTAATACCCAGTGAGTCTATCCTAATTTCCAGTGAGTCTATCCTAAGTAAAACATAAGAACATAAGGGGGAACACTGCAGTGGGCCTGTTGGCCCATACTAGGCAAGTCCTTCACAAATCCAACCCACTAACAGAATAAACGCTACCCAGGTATTAAGCTTTGATAATTCTATTTACTCTCGTTTAAGTCCCACTCAAATCCAACCCCTCTCACTCATGTATTTATCCAACCTTAATTTGAAAATACCCAAGGTTTTAGCTTCGATAACCCTACTAGGCAGACTGTACCACTCATCAACTACCCTATTACCAAACCAGTATTTTCTTATATCCTTTCTAAATCTAACCTTATTTAATTTGAATTCATTATTGCGGGTTCTCTCTTGGAGAGATATCCTCAAAACCTTATTTATATCCCCTTTGTTAATACCCATTTTCCACTTGTATACCTCGATCATGTCTCCCCTCATTCTTCGTCTTACAAGTGAATGTAATTTAAGGGTCTTCAATCTTTCTTCATACAGAAGATTTCTAATGCTATGTATTAATTTAGTCATTCTACGCTGAATGTTTTCTAACGAATTAATATTCATTCTGTAATATGGAGACCAGAACTGAGCTGCGTAATCTAGGTGAGGCCTTACTAACGATGTATAAAGCTGTAATATAACCTCTGGACTTCTGTTGCTAACACTTCTTGATATAAATCCCAGTAATCTGTTTGCCTTATTACGTACGCTTAGACATTGCTGTCTTGGTTTAAGGTTGCTGCTTACCATAACCCCCAAGTCCTTTTCGCAATCTGTATGGCTAAGTTCTACATTATTTAACTCCCGAGCTTCAGAACCTTGCATTTATCTACCAGTGAGCCTATCCTAATCACCAGTGAGCCTATCCTAATCACCAGTGAGCCTATTCTAATCACCAGTCAGCCTATTATAATTAGAAACAAATGGTATAAAATACAGACACAATGGAAATATAAACGTTGTCAATAAAGGATCACATTATTCTGCTTATGTGTTTATATTTCTATCCTAATTACTAGTGAGTCTATCCTAATTACCAGTGAGTCTATCCTAATTACCAGTGAGTCTATCCTAGTTACCAGTGAGTCTATTCTAATTACCAGTGAGTATCGTAATCACCTTTGTTGTATTAAATTCCACTAAGAATGAGGAGGAGGGTAAGGAGAGAGCAATAACACGTACTATGGGACATTACATGCATAAAAATACAAAGAGAACAAACTATACTTAAACGAACACAGAGAAAACTGAAATGTTATAGAAAAGTTAGATATGTAATTCGAACAATAAATTTTTCTAAGCGACCAGATTTTCCAATAACTGGGAGTAATCTTTCCAAGGCAAGAAGAATGGTGCTGAGAGAGCTAAAGTGAACTCTAATGGGGTCAGCCGAAAAGAAATGTGAATCTTGACTAACTGTTCTGTCACATTGTATATCAGTGTATAACACTTTTAACATTCTTACGTATTCAGTTCTCAACCTAGTAATATTATATTACTATTAAATATTTTAGTTGTTTCCTGTTTGGCATTGTTTGGTTGGCCTTACATCTTTCCTCAGTTTTGCTAAATATATAAAAAGTAAATGACCTAAAAAAATAACAGGACTGTCATGGAATTAATGAATTCCTTTGTGAAAATTACGATGTATGAAAAAATTAGCATAACATAATGGAAGGTTAATTATTAAGTATGTATACACACACACACACACACACACACACACACACACACACACACACACACACATATATATATATATATATATATATATATATATATATATATATATATATATATATATATATATATATATATATATATATATATATACATATTTTTTTCAACAAGTCGGCCGTCTCCCACCAAGGCAGGGTGACCCAAAAAAAATACTTTCATCATCATTCAACACTTTCACCTCACTCACACATAATCACTGTCTTTGCAGAGGCGCTAAGATACGACAGTTCAGAAAATCCCTTCAAACTGCCAATATCTCAATCCCCCTCCTTTAAAGTGCAGGCATTGTACTTCCCATTTCCAGGACTCAAGTCCAACTAAATCAATTAACTGGTTTCCCTGAATCCCTTCACAAAATGTTACTCTGCTCACACTCCAACAGCTCGTCAGGTCCCCAAAACCATTCGTCTCCATTCACTCCTATCTAACACGCTCACACATGCTTGCTGGAAGTCCAAGCCCCTCGTCCACAAAACTTCCTTTAACCCCTCCCTCCAACCTTTTCGAGGACGCCCCTTACCCCACCTTCCTTCCCCTACAGATTTATACGCTTTCCAAGTCATTTTACTTTGATCCATTGTCTCTAAATGACCAAACCACCTCAACAACCCCTCTTCAGCCCTCTGACAAATACTTTTAGTAACCTTCCTATCTTTATTCCATCAACCCCAGCTGTTTTACCGCGTTTCATTCTACCCACTGCCCCAGGCACTTTCCTTCACACTCACAACTGGCTCTTCCTCACTCCTACAAGATGTTATTCCTCCTTGCCCTATACACGAAATCACAGCTTCCCTGTCTTCATCAACATTTAACAACTCCTCAAAATATTCTCTCCATCTTCCCAATACCTGTAACTCTCCATTTAATAACTCTCCTCTCCTATTTTTAACTGTCAAATCCATTCGTTCCCTAGGCTTCCTCAACTTATTAATCTCACTCCAAAACTTTTTCTTATTTTCAACAAAATTTGTTGATAATATCTCACCCACTCTCTCATTTGCTCTTAATTTACATAGCTTCACCACTCTCTTAACCTCTTTTTCTCTCCATATACTCTTCCCTCCTTGCATCACTTCTACTTTGTAAAAACCTCTCATATGCAAACATTTTCTCCCTTACTACTCTCTTTACATCATCATTCCACCAATCGCTCTTCTTCCCTCCCGCACCCACTTTCCTGTAACCACAAACTTCTGCTGAACACTCTAACACTACATTCTTAAACCTACCCCATACATCTTCGACCCCATTGCCTACACTCTAACTAGCTCATCTATCCTCCAATAGTTGTTTATATCTTTCCCTAACTGCCTCCTCTTTTAGTTTATAAACCTTCACCTCTCTCTTACTTGCTGCTTCTATTTTCCTTGTATCCCATCTACCTTTTACTCTCACTGTAGCTACAACTAAAAAGTGATCTGATATATCTGTGGCCCCTCTATAAACATGTACATCCTGAAGTCTACTCAACAGTCTTTTATCTACCAATATGTAGTCCGACAAACTACTGTCATTACGCACTACTTCATATCTTCTATACTTATTGATCCTCTTTTTCTTAAAATAAGTATTACCTATAACTAATTAATTTTTTTTTTTACTAATTCATGTTAAGCGCTAAACCTATTTGGGTTATTCAGCGCAATACTTTGTGGAGGTTTGATCCTCCGTCTGCTGGGCGCGAGACAGACACGCTCTCTATTTGTACTCACCTATCCTTATTACCTATAACTAAACCCCTTTCTATACAAAGTTCAATCAAAGGGCTCCCATTATCATTTACACCTGGCACCCCAAAATTACCTAACACACCCCTCTCAAAATGTTTCTCCTACTTTAGCATTTAGGTCCCCTACCACAATTACTCTCTCACTTGGTTCAAAAGTTCCTATACATTCGCTTAACATCTCCCAAAATCTTTCTCTCTCCTCTACACTCCTCTTCTCTAGGTGCATACACGCTTATTATGATCCACTTTTCGCATCCGACCCTTATTTTAATCTACATAATCCTTGAATTTACACATATATATATTCCCTCTTTTCCTTCAGTAACTGATCCTTCAACATTATTGCTACCCCTTCCTTAGCTCTAACTCTCTCAGATACTCCTGACTTAATCCCATTTATTTCTCCCCACTGAAACTCGCCTACCCCCTTCAGCTTTGTTTCGCTTAGGGCCAGGACATCCAACTTCTTTTCATTCATAACATCAGCAATCATCTCTTTCTTATCATCCGCACTACATCCACGCACATTCAAGCATCCATATTTTATAAAGTTTTTCTTCTTTAATTTTTAGTAAATGTATACAGGAGAAGGGGTTACTAGCCCATTGCTCCAGGCATTTTAGTCGCCTTATACGACACGCATGGCTTATGGAGGAAAGATTCTTTTCCACTTCCCCATGGACAATAGAGGAAAATAAAGAAGAACAAGAGCTATTAAGAAAAAGAAGAAAAACCTAGATGTGTGTATGTATATATATGCATGTGCATGCCTGTGTAGTGTGACCTAAAGTGTAAGTAGAAGTAGCTAGATATACCTGTTATCCAGTGTGTTTATGAGACAGAAAAAAGACACCAGCAATCCTACCATCCTATGGTACAGGTGCAAAACAGACAGATAAGTCATGGTGATAATGACGGTCTAGTTGCTAGTAATGATAACCTTAATGCTATAGGTAATGCACAGACAATAGAAACATTATTATCTCAGACACCACCAGACATATGTATACACTGTACTAAGGTACGAAAGAAGAACAGTAAACTTACCGGTTGTAAATTGTGTAAAGGTTGGGTGCATAATGGATGTGTGTTCAATTATGGTAATGGTGCCAGATTTCATTTTGTTTGTAACAAATGCACTTTGGCACAGTTACCCTTTAGCAATGATGACATTCATTTTCCTATTTTTAATGCTAATGACCCCTTGCCATTTATTGATGATTATGATTGTCTTAGGAAAACAGGCCTTCACTTTATTCATGTCAACGCAAGATCACTTTTTCCAAAATTGGCAGAGATTAGGATTCTAGCTAACAGAACTAGAGCGGCAGTTATATCCATCTCGGAATCCTGGTTGGATGATACGGTGACTGACGACGAGGTCAAAATAGAAGGTTACAATATAAAACGTTTAGATAGGAATAGAAAAGGTGGTGGGGTATGTGCCTACATAAAGAACGACTTAGCCTATAATCCAAGACCTGATTTAAATGACAATAAACTGGAGATCCTATGGTTTGAAGTGTTGCTTCCCAAGACCAAACCCATCTTAGTAGGAACTAGTTATCGCCCTCCCACCCATTACCAGTTCTTAGAGGACTTTTCGAGAGTCTTGTCAGGACTTGATAACAATGACGAGACAGTAATACTGGGAGACTTCAACATCTGTTTTCAACAGCAAAATAACGGGCTATGTAAAAGATATAAGCAAATTCTGGATTTAAATAGTTACACGCAACTAATTAATACACCAACCCGGATCACACAGTTCTCAGCCACCCTAATTGACCACATACTTTGTAACCGCCCTGAGAACATTAGTCAGTCAGGGGTCATTACCACAGGTCTTAGTGATCATTTCATCATTTACTGTACCAGGAAAATTACTAGGGAACGGATAGGCCTACACAAGACAATAAAAGTTAGGTCAACTAGAAACTACAGTAAAGAAACACTGGTAAATATGCTACACAATTGTGACTGGTCAGTGATAACAAGTTGCATGGACGTAAATGATGCCTGGGAAAAATTCAAAACAATGTTCACTGCCATCCTTGATAATATTGCACCAGTTAAAGAGGTTAGGATTAAACGAAGAACTGAACCCTGGATGACTACTGAGATATTAGATAATATGAAATTCAGAGACCAGTTGATAAAAAGATTTAAGGCAAATAGACAGGATATTGCAGCACTAAATGAATTCCAAAGGGTGAGGAACAGAGTGCAGAGGCTCATAAAAGGCGCAAAGGCAAGGCACTATTGCTCAAAGATCGAAGAATACAAGAATAACCCTAGAATGCTCTGGCAACAACTCAAACAGTTGGGGAATAGCCATAAACCCGTAGATAGATCTAACATAGTTCTAAATGTCGATAACGAGGTATGCCACGAAACAACTAAAGTGGCAAATTGTTTTAATTCATACTACACAACTGTCGCATCAACACTAGTAAGTAAGCTACCAGCTGCATCAAATACCTTTAACACAGACTCTGATAAATTTAAAACATACTATACCAATAAAGGAGTAACTCCAAACAGTTGTCAACTAGTAAGTGTATCTCATGACTTCGTGCAAAAATAACTAAGCAGGTTAAACCCAATTAAGAGCACCGGCCCAGATAACATCCCGTCTAAATTCCTAAACGATGGGGCATCTGAACTGGCAATCCCCATTGCTCACATAATAAATTTGTCCATCACCACTAATACAGTGCCAGAGGGGTTCAAGGAGGCCAGAGTTACTACTATCTTCAAGAAAAATAGTAGGTCTGATGTCAGCAACTATAGGCCTGTTAGTATACTCAGTGTAATATCCAAAATTCTAGAGAGGGCGGTGTACTGTCAAGTAGTTAAATATCTTAATGACAACAACATTCTTTATAGTTACCAATCAGGCTTTAGGAGATCTTACTCAACCGACACCTCCCTAATTAATCTGATGGATTACATGAGAACTGAAATGTCGATAGGGAACCTCATAGGAATGGTAACTTTAGACTTGCAAAAGGCCTTCGATACTGTCAACCACAATATATTATGTAAGAAACTTCAAGCTATCGGCATAGGTTCCACAGACTGGTTTAAGTCCTATCTTAGCAACAGGAAACAAATTGTCAAAATCAACAAAACGGAATCAGAACCACTGCCGATAGCATGTGGAGTTCCCCAAGGTAGTATTCTGGGTCCTTTATTATTCCTGTGTTATGTAAATGACATGCCCATTAGTGTCAAATGCAAACTTCTACTAGATGCGGATGACAGTGCTCTGTTAGTGTCAGGTAAAGACCCACAAGATATAGCTAATGTATTAACACTGGAACTGGAGTCCTGCAGCAAATGGTTAGTAGACAACAAACTATCGTTACATCTCGGGAAAACACGAAATATAAACTGAGCAGGGTAAATAATTTTAATGTCCGGTGTAATGGGGAATCCATCACTTCAGTTTCCTCAGTAAAATATCTGGGAATCCCCTTTGACCCATGCATGTCAGAAATGATAGGGAACAGTGTAGTAAAGAAAGCGAATGCCAGACTGAAGTTCCTCTACAGACAAGCACAGTGTCTACCTACTGAGGCTCGCAGGACCCTATGTCTAGCCCTTATACAATGTCATATGGACTACGCTTGCTCTTCATGGTACTCTGCCTTGACAAAAAAACTGAAAGATAAACTGCAAATCACCCAGAACAAAATGGTAAGATTCATCCTGGACCTGGGACCAAGAGAGCATGTAGGCCAGGATGAATTACAACAATTGGATATGCTGAATATTGAAGACAGAGTAAAACAACTTAAATTAAATCAAGTTTATAAAATTGCTCACAAACAGTGTCCAGAATATCTTGCTGCCAATTTTGTCAAGGCTGGGAACCAAAGCAGTCATAGTACTAGGGGGAGAAAGCACAACTTTGTAGTTCCCACAGCCAATGGCTAGGCTTCAAACACCTTTTATTGTACAGCAATAAAGGAATGGAACAGACTGCCTGCACATGTCAAAGCCAGTCATAGCATGAGCCAGTTCAAGAAGAGAACCAAAAGGTACCTAATGAATGTAGCGACAGAAAGGGAGGAGAATGATTTTTTATTTTTTTAGCTAACACACATGTATATGTAAATAACTCTTTTTACCTTATTCCTAGTATACATATATCCTTTATAATATAATAACATATATATCCTACAATGTAAAATATTATAGTGTAACAGGGACCCCAATGGAAATAAGTCACTCTGTCTGACTTTTTTGGGTTATCCTAGGTTCTCTACACATATGCTGCTATGTATGATAATGTATGTAAATGTATTTGTGTATACCTGAATAAACTTACTTACTTACTTACTTACCATCATGTAAAACATTTACAGGTTTCTGTTTAACAGTCACCTGGCAGGACGGTAGTACCTCCCTGGGTGGTTGCTGTCTACCAACCTACTATCATATATATATATATATATATATATATATATATATATATATATATATATATATATATATATATATATATATATATATATATATATATATATATATTTCATGGATAAAGGTACCACCTCCAGAACTTTACTGGGGACCCTCATCCTCAGAGAAGACAATAAAGGTACCTCAGGGAAAACTCGAGGTTCTCCCCGGAGCTATTTGAATATTTTCTTCTCTTACCACCCCCTATATATATTATATAAGTGCTTTATTAATAGACAGAATACATTGACAGAAAACACAAACATGAATACAATGGTACAATATATCAAAGATTTTGAATCTCCTCCAGCTCCTCCGACGCCGGACACAAGCCCAGTATGCAGCATGCATTTCCCCTCTAGATGGCCACGCTGAGGCGCTGGAACATGAAAGTGGCTGCCCTTGGGTCCCTGGTGGTGTCGATGAGTCTGGAACCCAGTTCTTAAAGCAAATATCGTAAACCAAGCGATACAAGATGCAAAACAACCACGGGGGGGAGTAGAATGATAGCTCTAGGCCTTTCGTGTTGCAATCAACACATCATCAGGAGCTTGCAAAATTGCAGAACAGAGGAGGAGTTCTAGCAAATAACGTTCCCAGAGGATCGCCTTTACTAGAGTAAAGGCGGCCCTTAGACATTTTAATTGAAAATAGTGATTGGACAAATCATGCCAATAACAGTTTTGTAATTAACTTATCAGATGAAATATTAGTTAAAAATACAACTGCTTCTCGAGGATTCGGTCTAAGTTTTGCAACTTAAAAATAAAACTTAATAATCTTGAAATTGCAAAAGCATTTTGTAACTTAGAAAAATCCTCTGATTTATCCACTGATGAAATTAATATTAGTAAGGGGATGGTATATAGCTCTATATTAAAACAAAATATTTCCAATTGCCCTCAAAGCTTCTTTAAGTCTTATGATACACTTATTATTAATAAAAAAATGCATCTTACTAAAGCAGATAAAATAAATGCAATAGTAATCTTGAAAGAAACTCATAATCAAGATAAAATGAATAATCTCCTAGATGATACAGAAACTTATTCTAAACTTAGAAAGAATCCCTTACAATGTTAATAGTAATTTCAATAAAACAATAAAACGTCTACTGAAAGGCAAAGATGAATAAAAAAATTCTTCCATTAATCCATCTTTACCCTATATGTATGGATTAATAAAAACCTACAAACCAGGTAATCCAGTTAGACCAATTATTAGCTAAATAGGTTCAGTTTCCTATAAATTATCTATACTGCTTTTGGTATTTTGAACTCAATTGTTGGAAAAATTATGACTTTAATGTTAAAAACAACATAGATTTGTAGGATATAATTTGAACATGGTTAGGATTGATATTACTTATTTGTTGTTATGTTATTTTCCCTTTACTTTGGTGTTATGGTTCTACTACATGTTCTAGTGTGGGGTAGTTAACTAAAGGTCTTATAGTCTAGGTAATACTTACATTCATGATTAGCTGCTGTCTCTGAAATCTTTCACCAGTCCTCTCAATTGGTTATTTAAAGCACTATTACAAAAAATAGGGGATGTATTCAGAGAGATATATATGCAAAAATATACAAGTCTTAATCATAACAACATGTCCCCAGCATCTCCAAGCCACATGGCCTACCTGCCACAATTAACACCTCCTTCCTCAACATGACTCCAACCCTCAGTGTCTTGACACACTGTAAATCACAGAGTATGATGGTTGCATCACTTTATAATATAACTCTTACCTCTGGCACACATTTGTGCCCAGAAAGATATGAGAAAAGAGCCAGTCTATATTACCAGCTTGACCAGCTTGAAGCCATCTAGGAGAGAGAGAAGCCAGCCAGGCTACCCCATATACCCAACCAAAACGAACAACAGACTGTCGTCTTGCACCCACAATAATTTGTTTTCTCATACACCTTTTACTTACAAAAGAAATACAGTTTTATAAGCTACTTATTTAAAAGTGTGTGTGTGTATATACTACAACCTATTATATTGAGAAAATCAGGCTTGATTCAGCTTCTCTCAGTCTTAAAGAGTGGCCTGCCCTAAGACATTATAAGCAGCAATTGTGAATAATTCAATATAATTAGGTATTCCAGAGTTACTGTTACTTAAATACATCAATACATGTTGGGTCCTATAGCCCCATAACATTTGTTCACAAAAGTTCCAGTTTATAATTTATTAAGTTTCTTATCTGAAGTACTTCTTAATTTCGATTTACCATTGCCAGTTCCTACTATCATTAAACTTACTAAACTTTGTATCATTGATACAAAATTTGTATTTAATGATGAGTTTTTCACTCAGAAGTTTGGTATGGAAATGGGAACCCTCTTTCACCTGTTCTTAGTAATTTATACATGGATTTTTTTAAACAAGATTGCTTAACACAATCCTTCCTAATAGAGCTAAGAGGTTTAGATATGTTGAATAATAGTAAATAGAGTAAAGTCCGAGGCAGCTACTGATGAAAAGTTATGTTCCACAAGGCACAGTACTCGCTCCCATCCTATTCCTCATCCTCTTATTTGACATAGACAGAGATGTAAGCCTTAGCTCTGTGTCTTCCTTTGTGGATGACACCCGGATTGCCATGGCAGTGACCTCCATCGAAGACTCCAAGTGGACATCAACCAAATCTTCAAATGGGCTGCAGAAAACAATATGAAGTTCAACGAGGAGAAATTTCTTCTACTCAGATATGGAAAACTTGAGGAAATTAAAACTGTATCAAGGTATACACCAAATTCTAACCATACAATAGAGCGAAAAAATAATGTGAAGGACCTAGGAGTGATAATGTCAGAGGATCTCGCCTTCTAGGACCATAACAATGTATCTACTGTATCTGCCAGGAAAATGATAGGATGGATAATGAGAACCTTCAATACTAGGGACGCCAATCCCATGATGATTCTCATCAAATAGCTTGTTCTTTCTAGACTTTAATTCTGCTGTACACTAACTGCCCCCTTCAAAGCAGGCGAAATGCTGACCTGGAGAGTGTACAAAGGACTTTCACGGCACACATAAGTACGATAAGGCACCTAAATTACTGGGAACGGTTGAAGTCCCTTGATTTATATTCCCTGGAACGCAGGCAAGAGAGATACATGATAATATATACTTGGAAAATCCTAGAGGATTAGTACCAAACTTGCACACGAAAACCACTCCCTTTGAAAGCAAAAGATTCGGCAGGAGATGCAACATTCCCCCAATGAAAAGTAGGGCGCCACGAGTACACTGAGAGACAACACAATAAGTGTCAGGAGCCCAAGACTGTTCAACTGCCTCCCAGCATACATAAGGGGGATTAACAATAGACCCCATGCTGTCTTCAAGAAGGCACTTGACAGGCACCTAGAGTCAGTACCTGACCAGCCGGGCTGTGGTTCTTACGTCAGTTTGCGTGTGGCCGGCAGTAACAGCCTGGTTGATCAGACCCTGATCCACCACGAGGCCTGGTCTCAGACCAATCCGCGGGGCGTTGACCCCAAAATCCACTCCAGGTATCCAAAATATCCAAGAAACTAAATTGATAAGTCCATTAAAAAGCTATAAACAATTTTTAAAATCGAAAAAGTGGCAACCAGCCTTATTCAACTAAAAATATTTGGTTCTCCCTTACCATGAAAATTTGGTTGATATGCCTTCCCTTTTCAAGACTTTTAATATCAAAGTTGTATTTAAAAATCTTGATACAGCAAAAAAAAATCTTTTGATAAAAAATTCCCCCCAAAATGCTGACGGATGTGTCTATAAGATTCCTTGTAAAATATGCGATAAAGTTTATTACGGTCAAACTGGTAAAAGTCTTGAACTAAGATTAAAACAACATAAATATAACATTATAAATTGGATTCATTTATAATTAATAATATTTGGGAAGAATTTAATGGAACAGAAAACTAGCTGCCCTGGGATCCCTAGTTACCCTGTTGAGTCTTTTGCCCAGCTCCTTGAAGAACTTAAATGCACTCTTTCCCCATGAGCCAAGTGTCTCCGAGCCTATGGGAACAAACATATAATGATGGCAAGTTCTCCATATTTTCTCGACTTCTGGGACTCCCTGAAGGTGGCAGCTGCCCCTCCTTCCTCCCTGGTGTATTGGAGATAGATATCAGCCAAGGTAGATGCACATGTGTAGTCCCACACCACCTGCTTGCCGTTCGTCAGGAACTGAGTAATTGTCAATTTCTGGGACATCATTTATGTCTTCTTGTGTAAACACTGACAAGAAATAATCATTAAATAGAGAACACATTTCCTGTTCATTATCATTCGCAATTCTCAGCGGTCCCACTTTTTCCCTGACTTTTGTCCTATAAACTTGAAAGAACCTTTTTGGATTAGTCTTTGATTCATTAGCAACTCTAATTCCATAGTTGCGTTTAGCCTTTCTAATCACCATTTTTACTTCTCTTTAAAATGAATGTATTGGTCATTAAGGTTAACCTCTCCACTTTTGATGCGCCTATAAATTTTTCTTTTCTCTCGTAATCGATGCTTCAGTCTATTATCAATCCATCTAGGATCATTCCTATTTGACCTATTTTCTCTCTGGGGAATATATATACTCTGTGCACGTTGTACATTATTAAGAAAAAAATCATAAACGCAGATCTCTTCATTATCACGAATATGATCATCGTCAATATAATCATTAGCTAAATTACCCCAATCGAGATTAGACAGGTGTTCCCCAAGTCCAATATAATCGACAGAACGAAAATCGGGGACTTTCACCGTATTATCCTTATTCTCGTACTCCCAGGTAGTATTAAAGGTCTTGTGATCACTTGCGCTAAGTTCTTCAGTGATCTCCAGATGATTTACGAGGGTTTCCTTATTTGACAAGACTAGGTCAAGCAAATAAATACCTCTAGTAGGCTCAGTTACACTTTGCTTCAGAAAGCAGTCCTTAACTACTTCCAGAAAGTCACTGGACTCCAGATTACCGGTCAAAGAAGTCCAGTCAATGGAAATAAATGGTATAAAATACCGACACATTGGAAAAATAAACACATAAGCAGATGCAGTTTAATATAGATAAATGCAAAGTTCTAAATATTGGACAGGACAATAACCATGCCACATATAAACTAAATAATGTAGATCTTAATACTACTGATTGCGAAAAGGATTTAGGAGTTCTGGTTAGCAGTAATCTAAAACCAAGACAGCAGTGCATAAGTGTTCGCAATAAAGCGAACAGAATCCTTGGCTTCATATCAAGAAGCATAAATAATAGGAGTCCTCAGGTTGTTCTTCAACTCAATATATCCTTGGTTAGGCCTCATCTAGATTATGCTGCACAGTTTGGTCACCGTATTACAGAATGGATATAAATGCTCTGGAAAACGTACAAAGGAGGATGACTAAGTTGATTCCATGTATCAGAAATCTTGCCTATGAGGATAGACTTAGGGCCCTGAATCTGCACTCTCTAGAAAGACGTAGAATTAGGGAGGATATGATTGAGGTATATAAATGGAAAACAGGAATAAATAAAGGGGATGTAAATAGCGTGCTAAAAATATCTTGTATTGACAGGACTCGAAGCAATGGCTTTAAGTTGGATAAATTCAGATTCAGGAAGGATATAGGAAAGCATTGGTTTAGTAATAGAGTTGTCGATGAGTGGAACAAACTCCCGAGTACAGTTATAGAGGCTAAAACGTTGTGTAGTTTTAAAAATAGGCTAGATAAATATATGAGTGGGTGCGGGTGGGTGTGAGTTGTACCTGACTAGCTTGTGCTACTAGGTCAGATGCCGTGCTCCTTCCTTAAGTGAATGTAACCTGACCTGGCTGGGTCAGGGCATTGGCTTGCCGGCGGGAGATTGGGCCTGCCTCGCATGGGCCAGTAGGCCTGCTGCAGTGTTCCTTCTTTCTTATGTTCTTATAATGTGATCCTTTATTGACAACGTTTGCCCACGCAGTGGCTTTATCGAAATCACAGCAGATCTACCTGGAAAATGAGTAACATGAATATATATAGGTATAGTCAGGTGGAATGCTGGTCAGGTGGAGAAATGACAATCTTAGTAGTGTGATAGTTAAAAACATTGTGTGACTTAAAGGGCCTGCAGTGTTCCATCTTGAGTTCTAGGTGGGATAGCGTTGAAAATTCTTGGCAATAGGTTCAGCCAACAACAACCAGAACAACGCTTCTACAACATAGCTGAACCTATTGCCAAGAAACTTCTTCAACGCTATCCCCCCTAGAACTCAAGAATGGAACACTGCAGGTCCTTTAAGTCACACAATGTTTTAAACTATCACACTACTTTTTAAAATTGTCACATGCAGCTTTTCATGACCCAGCATTCTCCACCTGACTATACCTATATTTTTCATGTTACTCATTTTCCAGGTAGATCTGTCTGTGACTGATAAAGCACTGCGTGGGCGAAACGTTGTCAATAAAGGATCACATTATACTGCTTATGTGTTTATTTTTCCAAGTCCAGTCAATTTGAATAAAATCCCCCACTATTACTACGTTAAAAGCCCTAACAATTTCCTCCCAAAGAGTCTCCCCCTATCGTGATCAAAGCCTGGAGGACGGTATATTACATCTAGAATTAGTTTTTCTTGATTTTCTAGAAATTCACCCAAACAGATTCTGTTACTAATCCATTTACTTTTATACCTGTTTTATGCAACAATTTATATTTTCTCGTACATACAATGCAATGGAAATATAAACACATAGCAGTATAATTTATATTTTATTTACAAGGTTTCGCCCACGCAGTGGGTTTATCAATCACAAACAAATCTACCTGGGTGAAAGGTACGTGAGTATATAGGATGGAGTCAGGTGGAGAATGCTGGGTCAGGTGGAGAATGCTGGGTCAGGTGGAAAATGCTGGGTCAGGTGGATAATGCTGGGTCAAGTGGAGAATGCTGGGTCAGGTGGAGAATGCTGGGTCAGGTGGAAAATGCTGGGTCAAGTGGAGAATGCTGGGTCAGGTGGAGAATGCTGGGTCAGGTGGAAAATGCTGGGTCAGGTGGGAATGCTGGGTCAAGTGGAGAATGCTGTCAGGTGGAGAATGCTGGGTCAGGTGGGAATGCTGGGTCAGGTGGAGAATGCTGGGTCAGGTGGAGAATGCTGGGTCAGGTGGAGAATGCTGGGTCAGGTGGAGAATGCTGGGTCAGGTGGAGAATGCTGGGTCAGGTGGAGAATGCTGGGTCAGGTGGAGAATGCTGGGTCAGGTGGAGAATGCTGGGTCAGGTGGAGAATGCTGCATGTGACGATCTTCGGAGTACGGTGACAGAGTCTGACCTTGGGTAGCTTTAAAAGAGATTGGAAAGTATATGAGTAATATCTGCAGTGTTCCTCCATTCTTATGTTATGTGGGACAGCGATGAAACATGGAAAAATTTAAAAACCTATGAAGGAGGAACCCTGACCCAGTTTTTCCCACCTGACTCCATCCTATATATACTCACGTACCTTTCAACCAGGTAGATCTGTTTGTGATTTGATAAAGTCCACTGTGTGGGGGAAACGTTGTCAATAAAGGATCACTTACACTGCTTATGTGTTTATATTTTTTTGTCGGTATTTTATTCCATTTATTTCCACATACAATGAACCCCCCCCTTTGGACACTGCAATTTTCCCGACTTTTAAAATTTTATACCTTGTTTCAGTTATTGCAAAACATCAAAGTTCCCAGCACATGCTAAAACTTAATTCATTAATTTTATTTGGGGTGCTTGACAGTTAGGATAAAATACATTAATATGTTTTTTTTTGAACCTTTTTACTATTCATCTTTGCTTTTACACAATTTCTGTTACTATCTTTCCCCCTGTGTTACGGGGATGACGTTATTATCAAGATTTACGATATAAAACCCCTAAATTAATATTTCGACACAAATTTTTTTTACATTCCAAACCCCCATACCTCTAATTCCTAGTTTAAAGTCCTAACTACATCCTCAACTGAACTAGCAAAAAAACCCACACCTTCCCTGGATAAGGAACCCATCCCTGGCATACATGTCATTTCTACCGTAAAGTGGTCCCAGTTGTCAATGAATGGTACTGCATTACCTTTTACAGTGTTTGGACAGCCAAAAATATATACCTTTTTCCCCACAGCCATTCATTTCAACACCCCTTTAGACAAAATACCACATTGCTCCCTTTTAAACCTTTAACTAAATCCCCATTTCGTTGCCTACATCATTGTCTCCAGCACTGACAGATAATAGGTTGATTGAACCATTCATGATATTGTCAAGCCAATTAAAAATCCTCCATCCCAGCCAGGAAAGCAAACCCTGTCTCCTACTCCAACCCCAAACAGAAGGCCCTGTCCATGTACCTAATCTGACAGTCCCCAAAAGCACAATGTTTTACCTTTTTGTTGTTTTTTGGCGACTTTCCCCGAATCGCCTCCCCCATTCGTCGGGAAAAGGGCATGGGTTCGAAGTTTCCACGGCAGTCTCTTTCCATTCGTCCTCTTGATCCTCAGCTTCCCCAAGTCCGGGCCCTTCCAATTCCACTCTTGCCCCATGACTCACAACGGGGTTACAGAATCCTCTAGTTTTAATGTCACTCCCCATATTTAGAGTTTAGCCAACCTCATCTCCTCCTTAAGCTGCTTGTAATGTTGTTCATTGGTGAACATCTTTTCAGGTTCACAGACACTTCAGAAAAGTATTCCCCAAACCTGTTTACAATGCCCCAAGCAAAAAGCTTTGAAACCCTTTTAACTCTGTGTAATCCGCTTAAATCTAACTCCTCTCCTCATGTATTCATTTGACCAAAATTTGAAGCTCCCCAAAATTTTTTCAATAACTCTACTGGCAGACTGTTCCACTCATCGACTACTCTATTTCCAAACCTATCTTTCCTATACCCTTTTTTTGATCCTTATCCAATTTGAATCCACTATTTCGAGTTTTTTTTTTGAAGGGATATACTCAAACCCCTTTAAAGCTCGTCTTACATTTATATTTTCAGTCATGTTTTCCTTTCAAGAATTTGGTTAATGATTTCATTTTTTTCTTCATATGGAAGTTTTTTTTTGTATTAATATTGGTAGAATTACCACAATATTTAAGTAAAAAAGGCACAAATGCAACTAATGTGACATTTTTTTGCAACGTTTAACCTATATTTTTTTACCCAATAATTGTTTTATCACCTTTTACCATGTGGGGTTGTTTTCTACCTTTTTTTACTACTACTACTACAACTTTATACTACTACTTCTACCACCACTTGTATTACACCTCACTTGAGCCTATATACCCTGTGTGTCCTTGTTTTAACGGTTGATAAAGCTCCTGGAAGCGAAACGTTGCCACAATAAAATGTCACATTAGTTGATTTATACCATACATACACATATCTAGGCTTTTCTTCTTTTTTTAATGCTCTTGTTTTCTTTATTTCCTCTTTTCTCCATGGGAAATGGAAAAGAATCTTTCCTCCGAAAACCCTCGTGTCGTATGAGGCGAAAAATGCCGGGAGCAATGGGCTAGTAACCCTTCTCCTGTATACATTTACTAAAAAGAGAAAAAAACATAATAAAACGGAATGTTTGAATGTGCATGGATGTAGGCAGATGATAAGAAAGAGAGATTGCTGATGTTATGAATGAAAAGAAGTTTGGGTGTCCGGCCCCCAATGAACAAAGATGAAGGGGTAGGCGAGTTTCAGTGGGAAAAATAAAGGGATTAAGTCGGAGTATCTAAGAGAGTTAGAGCAAGGAAGGGGGGAGCAATAATGTTAAAGAACCAGTTAGGAAGGGAAAAAGGGGGGAAAAAAAATGTATAAAATCAAGGATTATGTGGATCAAAATAAGGGTCGGGTGCAAAAGTGGGTCATAATAAGCGTGTATGCACCTGGAAAAGAGAGGAGTGTAGAGGAGAGAGAGAGATTTTGGGAGATGTTAAGCGAATGTAGGGGGAAATTTTGAACCAAGTGAGGGTAATTGTGGTGGGGGGCCAAATGCTAAAGTAGAAAAAATTTAGAGAGGGTGTTGGGGAAGTTTAGTGTGCCGGTGTAAATGATAATGGGGCCCTTTGATTGAACTTTTTTTAAAAAAAGGGTTTTTTTGTAGGCAATAAAATATTTTAAGAAAAAAAAATAAATAAGTATACAAGTTATGATGTAGGGTTAAAAAAGTAGTTTGTTGGGGTACGTATTGGTAGATAAAAGACTGTTGAGTAGACTTCAGGGTGTACATGTTTATAGAGGGGCCCAGATATATCAGATCACTTTTTTTTTATATACAGTGAGAGTAAAAGGGGTTGATGGGATAAAAAGGAAAATAGAAGCAGCAAGTAAAGAGAGGTGAAGGTTTATAAACTAAAAGAGGAGGCAGTTAGGGTAAGATATAAACAACTATTGGAGGATAGATGGGGTAGTGAGAGTGTAGGGAACGGGGGTTTAAGATGTATGGGGTAGGTTTAAGAATTTAGTGTTAGAGTGTTCAGCATAAGTTTGTGGTTATAGGAAAGTGGGGGCGGGGGGGAAGAAGAGCGGTTTGGGGGAATGATTATTTAAAAAGAGTAGTAAGGGGAAAAAAATTAGCATGAGAGGTTTTTTCAAAGGTTAATGGAAAAAAACAATGTGACATTTATTGTTGCAATGTTTCGCCACCGGGGGAAACGTTGCCCAAAAAAAATGTCACGTTTCATTTTTCCTTTACAACATATTGTCAAAATTTTACCAATATTTATACATTTTACAAAGTAGAAGTGATGCAAGGAGGGAAGAGTATTGGAGAGAAAAAGAGAGGTTAAGAGAGGGGTGAAGCAATGAAAAAAAAAAGCAAATGAGAGAGTGGGGGAGATGTTATCAACGAATTTTTTTGAAAATAAGAAAAGTTTTGGAGGAGATTAATAAGTTGAGGAAGCCAGGAACAAATGAATTTGACAGTTAAAAATGGAGAGGAAGTTACTAAATTTAAATTAGAGGTATCGGGAAGATGGAGGG
>WNWK01029689.1:0-24167 GCA_009830355.1 Cherax destructor
ATCATTTCCACCAGCACTGAGACAGATAATGGGCTTGTTCCCATTACCTGACATGATATTATCTAACCTGTTGACTATGTCTCCAACACCAGCTCCAGGGAAGCACACCCTCTCTCTCGCCTTCTTATTCCTATTACAGAAAGCACGGTCCATATATCTTACCTGTGAGTCACCTACCACAAGAATTCGCTTACCTCTATTAGCAGGGGAAGTAGTACCTTTACCTTCACTGGCCTCTGGAGTACACTCATCCTGAAGAACAGAGAAGCGATTTCCTACCTTCAAATCTTCTCTCTTAACTTTCCTTATTTTGATGATCCTGCCATTACTAGGAACCACTTGCCACTTGTAGCAGGTGCTGGAATGCACCTCACTCCTGGTAGCCTTTTCCTCCTTCCCCCCTTTACCCTCCTCGCAGGTAATGGCAGACTGCACCTCACTACTGGTATCCCTTTTCCCCTCCACCACTCCAGCCACTTCACTCTCACTTCCAAAGCCATAGAGGTGAACCTTCAGCCTCCTAAATTCCTCCTGGAGAAGCAGGACCTCCTTCCTCAACACCCCAACCTCACGCTTTAAAACACTGCAGCAGCTAGCCATAATTGTAACCCTTCACACTAATTCCCAAAGCAGCTCAGGGACTGCGACCACTCGTGACCACTGACCACTGACTACTGCGTCAGTCCGGAGGTCCAAAGGTGATAATTGCAGTGATGTATAACCCACCACAAAACAGCAGGAGGCCAAGGCAAGAGTATGATGAGAGTAATAGAGCGATGGTTGACACACTTGCCGAAGTGGCCAGAAGGGCTCATGTGAGCAGGGCAAAGCTACTGATCATGGGTGACTTCAACCACAAGGAAATCTATTGGGAGAACTTAGAGCCACATGGGGGCCAAGAAACGTGGAGGGCTAAGATGATGGAGGTGGTACTGGAAATTCTCATGTACCAACACGTAAGGGACACTACCAGAGAGAGAGAGGAGAGGACGAACCAGTGAGACTGGACCTAGTATTCACCTTGAGTAGCACAGATATTGAGGTTTAGAAGGTATAGGTGATTGAAGTGGATGTGACCTTTTGATTAATTAGTAAAACGGGAAAAAATTGTGGGTGGGAGATGGGGAGGGTGATCTTGATCCAAGGAGATGGAGGGATGATAGAAGTAATATTGAAATCTAGAAAAATGCTTACCCCCCATAGGGGGGATCTCAAAACTTGATCCAAGGAGATGGAGGGTGACAGAAGTATTACAGAATATCGAGAAATTTTAAGGAGTATCCCATAGGTATCTTCAAAACTTGATCCAAGGAGATGGAGGGATGATAGAAGTAATATTGAAAAACGAGAAAAAAATTGAAAAAATGAAAAATTTGAAAAAAAAAAATATATTAAAAAAATATATTGAAAAAAAATTTTTGGAAAAAAAATGAAAAAAAAAATCTGGGGGGGTGAAGGGGCGTGGGCGTGGCAGGCGGGGTCGGGGGGGGGTGCGGGGCTCCTCGGGGCGAGAGGGAAAAAAAAAAAAACATCGGGAGGGAAGGGGGGGGGTATGACCGCCGCCATTTTGAGCCACTCTGAGTGAATGCCTACTACATATGAAAGTCTCCTTGGGGCCAGTGATCATATGGTTCTAAGCTTCGAATACATAGTAGAGTTACAAGTGAAGGGGAAGCAGGAAGGACTGCACGAATGAAGCCAAACTACAAGAAAGGGGACTATGTAGGCATGAAGAACTTCCTGCACGGAGTTCAGTGGGACAGATAGCTGGCAGGGAAGTCAGTAAACGAGATGATGGAATATATGACAACAATTTGCAAGGAAGCTGAGGAGAGGATTATACCCAAGGGTAACAGGAAAAGCGAAAAAGCCAGGATGAGCCCATGGTTCACCCAAAGATGCAGGGAAGCCAAAACCAAGTGTGCCAGGGAATGGAAGAAGTATAGAAGGCAAAGGACCCAGGAGAATAAGGAGAGCAGTCGTAAAGCCAGAAATGAATATGCACAGGTAAGAAGGGAGGCCCAAAGACAATACGAGAATGACATAGCAGCGAAAGCCAAATCTGACCCAAAGCTGTTATACAACCACATCAGGAGGAGAACAACAGTCAAGGACCAGGTGATCAGGCTGAGGAAGGAAGGAGGGAAGTTAGTTAGTTTGATATCTTTATTATGCACCCCATACCCATCCTGTGGGCGGTAGTCAAAAGATTACAGAGGTACATAATGGGTCCAGGGACTGGACCCCAAGGTTTTGATAGCTGTGCAAGTTACAAAGGTAATGAACTCACAAGTTACAAAGGTAATGAACTCACAAGTTACAAATGTAATGAACTCACAAGTTACAAAGGTAATGAACTCACAAGTTACAAAGGTAATGAACTCACAAGTTACAAAGGTAATGAACTCACAAGTTACAAAGGTAATGAACTCACAAGTTACAAAGGTAATGAACTCACAAGTTACAAAGGTAATGAATCATGTAAGTAAATTTACTTACTTACGTTTATACATGGTTACAATCATGAACAAATTATAAAGTAATGAACAATTTACTAGTCTACACCCGGTCACAACTGTAATGAGTTCTTGGTGAAGATTTTAATTGTTGGGTCACACACACACACATACATACACACATACATATACACATACACATACACACACACATGCACATACACACATACACATTCATACACACACATACACACACACGCACATACAACAGGCCCAGTTTTCAATCGACATGTGCCTACGACAAAATGGTAACTAATACACATACATACACACACACACATAAGGAGGGGAGGTCACAAGAAATGACCGCGAAGTGTGTGAGGAGCTCAACATGAGATTCAAAGAAGTGTTCACAGAGGAGATAGAAGGGCCTCCAGAAAAGCGGAGAGGTAGGGTACACCATCAGGTGCTGGACACAATACACACAACTGAGGAGGAAGTGAAGAGGCTACTAAGCGAGCTAGATACCTCAAAGGCGATGGGGCCGGATAACATCTCTCCATGGGTCCTGAGAGAGGGAGCAGAGGAGCTATGTATACCACTAACAACAATCTTCAACACATCTTTTGAAACAGGGCAACTACCTGAGGTATGGAAGACAGCAAATGTAGTCCCAATTTTTAAAAAAGGAGACAAGCACATAGAACTAAACTACAGACCAGTGTCACTGACATGTATAGTATGCAAGGTCATGGAGAAGAGTGATGGAGCTAGAAAGAAATGAGCTTATCAACGACGGCCAACACGGTTTCAGGGACGGGAAATCCTGTGTCACAAACCTACTGGAGTTCTACGACAGGGTGACAACAGTAAGACAAGAGAGAGAGGGGTGGGTAGATTTCATATTCTTGGACTGTAAGAAGGCGTTTGACACAGTTCCACACAAGAGATTAGTGCAGAAGCTGGAGGACCAGGCAGGGATAACAGGGAAGGCACTACAATGGATCAGGGAATACCTGTCAGGAAGACAGCAGCGAGTCATGGTACGTGGTGAGGTGTCAGAGTTGGCGCCGGTGACGAGTGGGGTTCCACAGGGGTCAGTCCTAGGACCGGTGCTGTTTCTGGTATTTGTGAACGACATGACGGAAGGAATAGACTCCGAAGTGTCCCTGTTTGCAGATGATGTGAAGTTGATGAAAATTCAATTGGACGAGAACCAGGCAGAACTACAAAGGGATCTGGACAGGCTGCAATCCTGGTCCAGGAATTGGCTCTTGGAGTTCAACCCCACCAAGTGCAAAGTCATGAAGATTGGGGAAGGGCAAAGAAGACCGCAGACGGAGTACAGTCTAGGGGGCCAGAGACTACAAACCTCAACCAAGGAAAAAGATCTTGGGGTGAGTATAACACCAGGCACATCTCCTGAGGCGCACATCAACCAAATAACTGCTGCAGCATATGGGCGCCTAGCTAACCTAAGAATAGCATTCCGACATCTTAATAAAGAATCGTTCAGGACCCTGTACACTGTGTACGTTAGGCCCATACTGGAGTATGCAGCACCAGTTTGGAACCCACATCTAGCCAAGCACGTAAAGAAGCTAGAGAAAGTGCAAAGGTTTGCAACAAGACTAGTCCCGGAGCTAAGGAGTATGCCCTACAAGGAGAGGTTAAGGGAAATCGACCTGACGACACTGGAGGACAGGAGAGATAGGGGGGACATGATAACGACATATAAGATACTGAGAGGAATAGACAAGGTGGACAGAGACAGAGTGTTCCAGAGATGGGACACAACAACAAGGGGACACAGTTGGAAGTTGAAGACTCAGATGAATCACAGGGATGTTAGGAAGTATTTCTTCAGTCATAGAGTGGTCGGGAAGTGGAATAGCTTGGGGAGCGATGTAGTGGAGGCAGGTTCCATACATAGCTTTAAGGAGAGGTACGATAAAGCTCATAGAGCAGGGAGCGTGACCCAGTAGCGGCCAGTGAAGAGGCGGGGCCAGGAGCTATGAATCGACCCCTGCAACCACAACTAGGTGAGTACACACACGCACGCATATGCAACAGACTTAGTGTCTAATCGACATGTGACTAGGACAAAATAGTGGAACAGAGCTTTTCACCGTGTCTGCCTGGGACTTTACTCTGTTTACTATTACTCTTTGTGTTCTATTTGTCAGGAAGTTATTGATTCATCTACCACCTTTACCTATTATTCCTTTATGACGCATTTTTTGCGCTATTACACCATGGTCACATTTGTCGAAAGCTTTTGCAAAGTCTGTGTATATTACATCTGTATTTTGTTTATCCTCTACAGTATCCAGGACCTTGCCATAGTGATCCAGTAGCTGGGACAGGCAGGAGCGACCTGCTCTAAACCCGTGTTGCCCTGGGTTGTGTAATTGATGGGTATCTAGGTGGTTGACGAGCTTCCTTCTTAGAATCCTCTCCAAGGTTTTTGATATGGTATGTTAGTGCTATAGGTCTGTAGTTCTTTGCAATTGTTTTACTGCAACCTTTGTGGAGTGGGGCTGTCTGTTGTTTTTAGTGTGTGTGGGATGACCCCTGTGTCCATGCTCCCTCTCCATAGAATGCTGAAGGCACGCGATAGGGGCTTCTTGCAATTCTTGATGAACACGGAGTTCCATGAGTCTGGGCCTGGGACAGAGTGCATAGGCATGTCATTTATTGCCTTTTCAAAGTCTTGTGGTGTTAGTATAATATCTGAGATTTTTAAGATGACCAAATTTTGGGTTTCGTTCATAAAGAATTCATTTGGATTCTCCAACCCTTAGTCTGGGCAGCGACTCGCTGAACACTGAGTCGTATATGGACTTTAATATCTCACTAATTTCTTGGCTGTCATCTGTGTATGTCCCATCCCGCCTAAGCAGAGGCCCAATACTGGATGTTGTTTTCCCCTTAGATTTGGCATAGGAAAAGAAGTATTTTTTTTTTCAATTTCCTTTATGGCTTTTAGTTCTTCCTGTGATTCTTGTCTCCTGTAAGATTTCTTCAGCTTTAGTTCGATATTTGCAATTTCATTGAACAGTGCCTCTTTTGTATTTCAGATATATTGGCCCCTCTCAGCAGCTCTGTGACTCTTCGCCTTCGTCTGTATAGGGAGCGTCTCTTTCTAGTTTACATCTTCTCTTTCTTTTTCTTAATGGAATGTGTCTTGAGCAGATCTCAAGAACGACAGAGGTCATTTTTTTCTAGGCAAATGTTTGGATCCGTATTGTTTACGATATTTTCCCAGCTTGTTTCATTTAGGATATGGTTGACTTAATCCCATTGTATGTTTTTGTTATTGAAATTGAATTTTGTGAAGAGACCTTCATGACTGATCACATTTTGCTGGTCGAGCCCTGTGCATACATGTCTGTACCTCTATTATATTGTGATCTGAGTGTATTGTCTTTTATACGGTTATATTTAATATCAGATCGTCGTTGTTAGTGAAGATGAGGTCCAGCGTATTTTCTAGTCTTGTAGGCTCTAATATTTGCTGGGTTAAGGTGAATTTGGTGCAGAGATTTAATAGTTTGTGTGTGTGTGAATTTTCATCTGTGCTGCCTCCTGGGGTGATCTCTGCTAAAACATCGTTTGCTACACTCCTCCATTTTAGGTGTCTCAAGTTGAAATCTTCTTTTAGTAAGATGTTTCGGGCAGGAGTTAGGAGATTTTCCAGACAAGGGTCAATTTTCAAAAGCTGCTCCTGGAATTGCTGGAAGTTGCGTCTGGAGGCTTGTATACCACCACAATGACAAGGTTTTGGTTTTCAGTCTTTACTGCCAAAACTTCAACTACTGGAGGACAGTGCTCCTGAGGGAGCTAGTGTTGTCCTAGAAAACAGTGCTCCTGAGGGTGCTAGTGTTGTCCTGGAGGATAGTTCTCCTGGAGGACAGTGCTCCTGAGGGTGCTAGTGTTGTCCTAAAGGACAGTGCTCCTGAGGGTGCTAGTGTTGTCCTGGTGGACAGTGCTCCTGAAGGTGCTAGTGTTGGAGATGGAACAAAAGGATGTGTTAGCACTAGTGCTGAAGATAGAAATGAGACAGGAAAACACGCACCAATAAGGAATACATTAGGGAACACAGTCACAAAAAAACAAGGCAAACACAAACCAGGCCTATGCAAATATTATGCATTTGGTATCTGCAGGCATGGAATTTCTGGGAAAACAGATGGGACATGCAACTTTGACCACCCCAGAAAATGCCGTGCCCATATGACAACAGGTAAATGCAACCTCCCTTTCTGTAAGCTTTTCCACCCTGAAATGTGTCACTCATCAGTTCAGGAAAGACAGTGCTATAACCTATATTGCCAGGCATACCACCTAAAGGGTACAAGACGACACAGAACATCCAGACCATGGGAAAACCTGGGTAGCCAAAGCCACTCCAGAGAGAGAGGTTTTTTAGCGCAAGGAAGGAAAAAAAGCTGGCAGGAAATGACAGAAATCGTACACCAACTGCAATCATTTCTGGAGTGGAACCACAGTCAATAGCCTCCACTCCAGAACAACAGATATTAGTGCCAGGAAAAAAAGAACCCCATCCCCATCGGAGTATAAAACAAATTCCAACCACACAATAGAGCGAAAAACTAATGTCAAAGATCTGGGAGTGATCATGACAGAGGATCTCACCTTCAAGGACCATAACACTGTAGCAATCGCATCTGCCAGAAAAATGACAGGATGGATAATGAGAACCTTCAAAACCAGGGATGCTAAGCTCATGTTGACACTTTTCAGGTCGCTTGTTCTATCTAGGCTGGAATATTGCTGCACACTAACTGCACCTTTCAAGGCAGGTGAAATTGCTGAACTATAAAATGTACAGAGAACCTTCCCGGCACGCATAACTACAATAAACCACCTCAATTACTGGGAACGCTTGAAGTTCCTAAACCTGTACTCCCTGGAACGCAGGCGGGAGAGATACATTATTATATACACGTGGAAAATCCTAGAGGGATTAGTACCAAACTTGCACACGAGAGTCACTCCCTACGAAAGCAAAAGACTCGGCAGACAATGTATCATCCCCCCAATGAAAAACAGGGGTGCCACTAGCACGTTGAGAGACAACACAGTAAGTGTCAGGGGCCCAAGACTGTTCAACTGCCTCCCAGCATACATAAGGGGGATTACCAATAGACCCCTGGCTGTCTTCAAGCAGGCACTGGACAGGCACCTAAAGTCGGTGCCTGACCAGCCAGGCTGTGGTTCGTACGTTGGACTGCGTGCGGCCAGCAGTAACAGCCTGGTTGATCAGGCTCTGATCCAACATGAGGCCTGGTCACAGACCTTTCCGCAGGGGCGTTGACCCCTAGAACTCTCTCCAGGTAAACATCATTTGAGGTGTTTAGTAGTTCTGAGCAAATGAGCAACTCTGTGACGTACAACAACTAGGAACAATAGCTGCAATCACGTCAACAGCTGCAACAAGAGCTGCAACGACTACAACAAAAGCTGCTGCATCAACAACAACACCTAAATCAACAATAGCTACTACAGCAACAACATCTGCAGCAATAACAATTACAACAACAGCTGCAACAAAACAACTACAACAACAGCATTTGGCAACAACAAAAACAGTTGGCGACTACCGAACAATAACAAAGTTGTAAACAACGAAACAGAAACAACTTGTAACAATACAGCAAGAGCTGCAACAACAACAGTTGCTGCTGCTTTGCAACAGTGATTGGCATCATTAGCATTGCTCACACCTCTCTCTCTCTTTCTCTCTCTCTGACACTCATACAAGAAAACAGTTCTTGAGTCTTGATAGTTGTTCAGTCCCTTAGTCTTGGTGGAAGGTATTAGTCCCTCAGTCTTGATACCTGGAGTTTACCTGGAGAGGGTTTCGGGGGTCAACGCCGCCTCGGCCCGGTCTGAGACCTGGCCTAGTGGTGGATCAGGGCCTGATCAACTAGGCTGTTACTGCTGGCCGCACTCAAACTGACGTAAGAACCACAGCCTGGCTGATCAGGTACTGACTTTAGGTCCTCTTATGTATGCTGGGAGGCAGTTAAACACTCTTGGGCCCCGGACACATATTGTGTTGTCTCTCAGCGTACTCGTGGAGCCCCTGCTTTTTATTGGGGGAATGTTGCATCTCCTGCCGAATCTTTTGCTTTCGTAGGGAGTGATTGTTGTGTGCAAGTTTGGTACTAATCCCTCTAGGATTTTCCAAGTGTATATTATCATGTATCTTTCTCGCCTGCATTCCAGGGAATACAAATCAAGGGACTTGAGCCGTTCCCAGTAACTTAGGTGCTTTACCGTATTTATGTGTGCCGTGAAAGTTCTTTGTATACTCTCCAGGTGAGCAATTTCGCCTGTCTTGAAGGGGGCAGTTAGTGTACAGCAGTATTCCAGCCTAGAGAGAACAAGCGATTTGAAGAGAATCATCGTGGACTTCGCATCCCTAGTTTTGAAGGTTTCTCTGACATTATCACTCCCAGGTCCTTCACATTAGTTTTTCGCTCTATTGTGTGATTAGAATTTGTTGTATTCCCTGATACAGTTTTAATTTCTTCAAGTTTTCCATATCTGAGTAGTTGAAATTTCTCTTCACTGAACTTCATATTGTTTCGAGTGGCCCATTTGAAGACTTGGTTGATGTCCGCTTGGAGTCTTGTGGTGTCTTCGATGGAGGTCACTGTCCTGGCAATCCGTGTGTCATCCTCAAAGGAAGACATGGAGCTATGACTTACAATTCTGTCTATGTTAGATATGAGGATGAGGAATAGAATGGGAGCGAGTACTGTGCCTTGTGGAACAGAGCTTTTCGCTGTAGCTGCCTGGGACTTTACTCTGTTTACTATTATTCTTTGTGTTCTATTTGTTAGGAAGTTATAGATCTATCTTCCAACTTTTCCTGTTATTCCTTAATCACGCATTTTGTGTGCTATTATACCATGGTCACACTTGTCGAAAGCTTTAGCAAAGTCTGTGTATAATACATCTGCATTTTGTTTATCCTCTAGAGCATTCAGGACCTTGTCATAGTGGTCCAGTAGCTGGGAAAGGCAAGAGCGACCTGCTCTAAACCCGTGTTGCCCTGGATTGTGTAACTGATGGGTATCTAGGTGGTTGGCGATCTTGCTCCTTAGAACCCTTTCAAAGATTTTTATGCCTACTACATACATAAAACTCTTCATGCTAATATCAACCCTCCACTCAAAATTCTCCTCAACAACTTTAATAGGTCCCACGACCACAACACAAGACACAGATCACTATTTGACATACCCCGAGTCCATACCAACCAATGTAAAAATTCTATGCACATAAAGGGCCCCAGAATCTGGAATTCATTACCAGTAAATATTAAGTTAACCTTGTCGGAAAATCAATTCAAGACTCTTCTCAAAAATCACCTACTCACCCTATACTAAATACTCATACTGTAACAACTTTCAAACCCAATGTTATTTTACTTAAGATAATCTCAGTTTTATATTGTCATCCTCATTAACATTGTTGCAATTTCATATCATCATATTGTCATTTTAATAGTATAGTATCATCATATTGATATTTTGAAATAAAATATATAACTAGAAGAAACTCAATAAATTTCTCTAGTATTGGTCGATCACCATGCCCAGCCCTTCTAGGGCAGGGTAGGTGCCAAGGCTGGAGCTTGCTACCATCTGCGGCTCGCAAGCCTGCCCTTCCCGTCAGCCTCCTTGGGGCGGGGAAGGTGGCAGACCAGAGTGGCCTAGCATCTATCTACCTACCTGCCTCGTGCTTGTGGGCGAATATGGCTAGGCCTGGGACCAGCTGGTCCCGCCGCTGAGGGGTACCCCCTCCCATGGGAGACTTAGGTCTCTGCTACTCCCACGCCAGGGAGCCGGAGCCGTGTCGCCATCTGGTAAAGACCTGGGCCGGGAGAATTCCCGGTGAATCAACACCTCCTCCTCTCTAGTATTGTTATTTTACTAGTATAGCATCAACATATTGTAATTTGAAATAAAATATACAACTAGAATAAACTCAACCAATTTCTCTAGTATTGTCTTTTTAATAGTATAGTATAATCATATTGTAATTTAAAATAAAATATATAACTAGAATAAACTCAATCAATTTCTCTAGTATTATGTACATAGTGAATAAGTCTTTAGATTAAGCTGCCCCTAATGCCATGGCATGCCAGTGGCTCTCCTTGCATTACAGTTTTATAATTGTAACTACCAATACCTATGTATACTTGTAACTTGCAACGAAATAAAAATATTATATTATTATTATTATGATATGGGATGTTAGTGTTATCTGTGTGTAGTTCTTTGCAATTGCTTTAATGCCATCTTTGTGGAGTGGGGCTATGTCTGTTGTTTTTAGTGAGTGTGGGATGACCCCTGTGTCCATGCTCCCTCTCCATAGAATGCTGAAGGCACGTGATAGGGGCTTCTTGCAGTTCCTGATGAACACGGAGTTCCATGAGTCTGGGCCTGGGGCAGAGTGCATGGGCATGTCATTAATTGCCTTTTCGAAGTCTTGTGGTGTTAGGATAATTTCAGAGATTTTTGAAATGACCAAATTTTGGGTCTCAGTCATAAAAAAATAATTTGATTGTTGACCCTTAGTCTGGTTAACAGCTCACTGAAGACTGAGTCATATTGGGACTTTAGTATCTCACTCATTTCTTTGCTGTCATCTGTGTAGGTCCCATCTCGCCTAAGCAGGGGTCCAATACTGGACCCCTGGAATTCGGTCTTGATAGAGGGGGTTCAGTCCCTCAGTCGTTGTGTGGGATTTTGGGTAAGATGAATACATATAATTATAATAATAAAGAACCACAAAGAGAGTGTACTCATCTTTTGATGATGACGACTCGAAAACTACTTGCACCCTCCCCAGAGGGTTTTGTCTTCGAAACACGTCGTCAAATAATAATAATAATAATAATAATAATATCTTTATTTCTACAAGTACATGTACAAGGTATACAGACCATAGCTGACATCAATGACATACTACTATATAGAAAGCCGCTTGTTATTACCTGGAGAGAGTTCCGGGGGTTAACGCCCCCGCGGCCCGGTCTGTGACTAGGCCTCATGGTGGATCAGGGCCTGATCAACCAGGCTGTTACTGCTGGCCGCACGCAGTCCAACGTACGAACCATAGCCTGGCTGGTCAGGTACCGACTTTAGGTGCCTGTCCAGTGCCTGCTTGAAGACAGCCAGGGGTCTATTGGTAATCCCCCTTATGTATGCTGGGGAGGCAGTTGAACAGTCTTATGCAGTGTTATGCAGAACATTTCCCGCAAATTAGGTCAATTTTGTCCCAGGATGCAACCCACACCAGTCGACTAATACCCAGGTACCTATTTTATACTAATGGGTGAACACAGACAACCAGTGTAAGGAAACACGCCCAATGTTTCAACCCTCGCTAGGAATCGAACCCGTACACCTCACCGTGTGAAGGGAGAGCCTTTGCCACCAGGGCTGTGTGGAAGGTGATGGTACACAGAGTGAGAACGTTTCCTGTTGCCATATAAATAATATGTTAAGTATATCACCTGTAGAGTCGTGGGTAATGGTCCACGTATAGCGACCTTGAAAGATGGCGAATGTAAGAGGGAATAGAACTTACCTGGCTCATTTATAACGGGAGCCTGTGGCGTTGCTGATGCTACTGAGGCCTGATGACTGTTACAGGTGAGTGGCACGCTGCTAACACCCTTGTGGTACTTCCTACACTCGTTGACAAATGCACATTATGTATGGCACGAAACACACCCACGTTGGCCACGAATGTTTGTTTCTGCATCGAGTGGTCGGCTAAGCCAGCCACCTTGTCACACGTGTTCACTCGTCAAATTGCGTCTCGTTCTCCGCTGATGACTATTCCCTCGTATGTCTCGCCCTCTTTTATGGACGGATATCTTCCGACCTATGGTCTCCAGCCGCTACATGCCAGCTCTCTCAACCTTTCACAATCAGAATAGGCTGATTCCTTCAGTCTGAGATGTGGGTTTATGAAAATAATGCTTCAAGTTTGAAGCAAATTATCTCGAATTTTTAAGTCTAGAGAAACGGCAGTTCCCTCACACAAATGTCTTTCTTTTAAATTGGCCAGAGGTCATCTCACAGCTGCTAAAAACAACACACATAGCCCCACTCCACGAAGCGCTAACATCCCATTTCGTAAAAATCTTTGAGAGGGTTCTAAGAAGCAAGATCGCCATCCTCCTAGATACCCCATCATTTACACAACCCAGGGCAACACATGTTTAGAGCAGGTCGCTCCTGCCTGTCCCAGCTACTGGACCAGTATGACAAGATCCTGGATGCTTTAGAGGATAAACAAAATGCAAATGTTATATACACAGACTTTGCAAAAGCCTTTGACAAGTGTGACCATGGTGTAATAGCACACAAAATGCGTGATAAAGGAATAACAGGAAAAGTTGGTTGATGGATCTATAATTTCCTAACAAATAGAACACAAAGAGTAGTAGTCAACAGAGTAAAGTCTCAGGTGGCTACAGTGAAAAGCTTTGTTCCACAAGGCACAGTACTCGCTCCCATCCTGTTCCTCATCCTCATAGCTGACATAGACAGGGATGTAAGCCACTGCACCGTGTCTTCCTTTGCAGATGACACCCGAATTTGCATGACAGTGTCCACCACTGAAAACACTGCAAGACTCCAGGCGGACATCAACCAAATCTTTAAATGGGCCGCAGAAAACAATATGAAGTTCAATGATGAGAAATTTCAATTACTCCGATATAGAAAACGTGAGGAAATTAAAACTATATCGGAGTATAAAACAAATTCCATCCACACAATAGGGCGAAAAACTAATGTAAAAGACCTGGTGAGTGATAATGCCAGAGTATTTCACTTTCAAAGCCCACAACATTGTATCTACCTCATCTGCTAGAAAAATGTCAGGATGGATAATGAGAACCTTCAGAACTAGGGATGCCAAGGCCATGATGACACTTTTCAGGTCGCTTGTTCTATCTAAGCTGGAATATTACTGCACACTAACAGCACCTTTCAAGGCAGGTGAAATTGCTGACCAAGAAAATGTACAGAGAACCTTCACGGCATGCATAACTGCGATAAACCACCTCAATTACTGGGAACGTTTGAAGTTCCTCAACCTGTACTCCCTAGAACGCAGGCGGGAGAGATACATGATTATGTACACTTGGAAAATCCTAAAAGGATTAGTACCAAACTTGCACACGAAAATCACTCCCTATGAAAGCAATAGACTCGGCAGACGATGCAACATTCCCCCAATGAAAAGCAGGGGTGCCACTAGCACGATAAGAGACAACACAATAATTGTCAGGGACCCAAGACTGTTCAACTGCCTCCCAGCATACATAAGGGGGATCACCAAATAAACCCCTGGTTGTCTTCAAGAAGACGCTGGACAGGCAACTAAATTCAGTATCTAACCAGCAGGGCTGTGGTTCGTACGTCAGTTTGCGTGCGGCCAGCAGTAACAGCCTGGTTGATCAGGCCCTGTTCCACCACGAGGCCTGTTCTCAGCCAGGGCCGCGGGGGCGTTGATCCCCGAACCCCTCTCCAGGTACTCTCCATAGAGTCTAAAGTCCCCTAACAGAACCAGGCTGTGATAATCCACAACCAAAACTGGTGTGTTTAAGAGGCAGCCAGAGAGACAAGATAGCCAGACACACGTGTGCTGTCTGGTGTCTCACAAACCAGATATTGGAGAGACAGTTATACAATATCACTGCCACAGCATTGGTCAGCCTGGTGTTGCCTGGTCGTGGCTAGTGTGTGACTTATTCATTAATGAGGTTAACCAGTCAAGTCTGTACTTTTTATTGTCAGTTCAAAGGTGCAATGGATGGGATATTGAGATTGCTCCTTGCATCCTACTGTGGTACAGTTCCTGAGAAGTCTAGCTATTGTCTGATATGTTCCATATTGTCTGATGTGTGGTGCTGGGACCTTTCTGCCTCCTACTCTCATACTTCTAATCATCCACACTTATATTTATCTCTCCCTCCCTCCATCTGTCCTTCCCTCCATCTATCCTTCCCTCCATCTATCCTTCCCTCCATCTATCCTTCCCTTAATCTATCCTTCCCTCCATCTATCCTTCCCTCCATTTCTCCCTCCTTCCCTCCATCTGTCCTCCCCTCCATTCCTCCCTCCCTCCATCTGTCCTTCCCTCCATTCCTCCCTCCCTCCATCAATCCTTCCCTCCATTCCTCCCTCCCTCCATCTATCCTTCCCTCCATTCCTCCCTCCCTCCCTCCATCTATCCTATCCTCCCTTCATCAATCCTTCCCTCCATTCCTCCCTCCCTCCCTCCATCATCCTTCCCTCCATTCCTCCTCCTCCATCTATCCTTCCCTCCATTCCTCCCTCCCTCCCTCCATCAATCCTTCCCTCCATTCCTCCCTCCCTCCATCTATCCTTCCCTCCATTCTCCCTCCCTCCTCCATCATCCTTTTCCCTCCTCATCATCCTTCCCTCCATTCCTCCCTCCTCCCTCCATCTATCCTTCCTCCTTCTCACTCCTTCCTCCATTCCTTCCTCCTTCCTCCTCCCTCCTCCATCTATCCTTCCTCCATTCCTCCCCCCCTCCCTCCATCTATCCTTCCCTCCACTCCTCTCCTCTCCCTCCATCAATCCTTCCTCCATTCCTCCCTCCTTCCATCTATCCTTCCTCCATTCTCCTCCCTCCCTCCTCCATCTATCCTCATCCTCCTTCATCAATCCTTCCCTCCATTCCTCCCTCCTCCCTCCATCTATCCTTCCTCCATTCCTCCCTCCCTCTCTCTCCATCTATCCTTCCCTCCATTCCTCCCTCCCTCCCTCCATCTATCCTTCCCTCCATTCCTCCCTCCACTCCTCCCTCTCATCATTCCTGTCATTCTCCTTCCATATCAGCTTATCATAAACTGTGTCCGGACTTAACTCAGTTATGTCTCAGGATCCTATTATAGTTATGATATTCTTTCCCAATATTCATAATCTTTCTATCTATCTATCTATCATCTATCATGTTCATCTATCTATTATGGCGGCCAAAGCATCTGGGTTCGACCTGGCTAGTGCAGTGTAGTTATTGATCAATACCACTCGTTCAGTAGTTAAATAATATATATATATATATATATATATATATATATATATATATATATATATATATATATATATATATATATATAATAATATATTAAACATCGGTGATTCCCACCAGGCAGTTGGCCTGAAAGGAACTTTCATCATCATTCACTCCATCACTGCCTTGCCAGAGGGGTGCTTTACACTACAGTTATAAAACTGCAACATTAACACCCTCCTTCAGAGTGCAGACACTGTACTTCCCATCTCCAGGACTCAAGTCCGGCCTGCCGGTTTCCTGAATCCCTTCATAAATGTTACTTTGCTCACACTCCAACAGCACGTCAAGTATTAAAAACCATTTGTCTCCATTCACTCCTATCAAATACGCACACGCATGCTTCCTGGAAATCCAAGCCCCTCCCACACAAAACCTCTTTTACCCCCTCCCTCCAACCTTTCCTAGGCAGACCCCTACCCCGCCTTCCCTCCACTACAGATTTATACACTCTCGAAGTCACTCTGTCTCGTTCCATTCTCTCTTCATGTCCGAACCACCTCAACAACCCCTCCTCAGCTCTCTGGATAATAGTTTTGGTAATCCTGCACCTCCTCCTAATTTCCAAACTCCGAATTCTCTGCATTATATTCACACCACACATTGACCTCAGACATGACATCTCCACTGCCTCCAGCCTTCTCCTCGTTGCGACATTCATCACCCATGCTTCACACCCATATAAGAGCGTTGGTATAACTATACTCTCATACATTCCCCTCTTAACTTCCATGGACAAGGTTCTTTGTCTCCACAGACTCCGAAGTGCACCACTCACCCTTTTTCCCTCATCAATTCTATGATTCACCTCATCCTTCATAGACCCATCTGCTGACATGTCCACTCCTAAATATCTGAATACATTCACCTCCTCCATACTCTCTCCCTCCAATCTGATATCCAATCTTTCGTCCCCTAATCTTTTTGTTATCCTCATCACCTTACTCTTTCATATATATATAATATATATATATATATATATATATATATATATATATATATATAATATAGTATGATATATATATATATATATATTTTAAATATATATATATATATATATATATATATATATATATATATATATATATATATATATATATATATATATATATATATATATATATATATATATATATATAGTTGAAACAGTCACAAAAGTTTAAAACTGCACGTTCCTCCCATTAACCCAGAGTGTGAGGACGACTTGCTGACCAACAATGTCTTGCGTGACAAGGAGAGTTCTCAAATGAGACGAAGATGAGTTACAATGTTGGAAGCATGAGAGAGAGAGAGAGAGAGAGAGAGAGAGAGCAAGGAGAGACCAGGAGAGAGGAGAGAGAGACGAGAGGAAAGAGGCTCAGACGAGTACTCAGCAGATGAGTGACGACCGATGTTCATTCTGAGTGACCCTGAGCTCCAGCACTCTAGTACCCTGCCACCAGCACTCTAGTACCCTGCCACCAGCATTCTAGTACCCTGCCACCAGCACTCTAGTACCCTGCCAACAGCACTCTAGTACCCTGCCACCAGCACTCTAGTACCCTGCCACCAGCACTCTAGTACCCTGCCACCAGCACTCTAGTACCCTGCCAACAGCACTCTAGTACCCTGCCACCAGCACTCTAGTACCCTGCCACCAGCACTCTAGTACCCTGCCACCAGCACTCTAGTACCCTGCCACCAGCACTCTAGTACCCTGCCACCAGCACTCTAGTACCCTGCCACCAGCACTCTAGTACCCTGCCACCAGCACTCTAGTACCCTGCCACCAGCACTCTAGTACCCTGCCACCAGCACTCTAGTACCCTGCCAACAGCACTCTAGTACCCAGCCAACAGCACTCTAGTACCTTGCTACAAGAACACTAGTGCCATGTCCTCAGCACGCTAGAACCCTGCCAACAGAAATGCAACTAGAACTCTAGTAACCTGCCACCAGCACTCTTATACTGCCACCAGCACTCTAACACTGCCACCATCACTCGAGTACCCTGCCACCAGCACTCGAGTACCCTGCCACCAGCACTCTAGTAACATTTCATCATCACTCCAATACCTTGCAAATAGAACTCCAGTAACCTGCAGCCAGCACTCTAGTATCCTGCAATCACCTATATAGTACCCTTCCACCAGCACTCTAGTGAGCACCCTGCTACCAGCACTTTAGTACCATTCCACTTGCACTCTATTATTTTGCCACCAGCACTCTAGTAATTTCCCTGTCACCAGCACTCTAGTACCCTGCCACCAGCACTCTAGTACCCTGCCACCAGCACTCTGTTACCTTCCCTACAGTACTCTAGTCAGTACCTTGCCAAAAGCGCTCTAGTGAGTACCCTGCAACAAGCACTCTAGTACCCTCTGCCAACAGCATCCTATTACCCTGCCACCAACAATCTAGTGGGTACCCTGCCATCAACACTCTACTACCCTGCCATCAGCACTCTAGTGAGTACCCTGCCACCAGCACTCTAGTACCTTACAACTGGTACTCTAGTGAGTACCTTGCCATCGGCACTCTAGTACCCTGCCACCGGTACTCTAGTGAGTACCTTGCAATCGGCACTAGTACCCTGATACCGGTACTCTAGTGAGTACCTTACCATCGGCACTCTAGTACCCTCCCACCTGTACTCTAGTGAGCAAATTGCCATCGGCACTTTAGTACCCTGCCACCGGTACTCTAGTGAGTAAACTGCCATCGGCATTATAGTACCCTGTCATCGGTACTCTAGTGAGTACCCTGCCACAAGCACTCTAGTACTCTTCCACTGGTACTCTAGTGAGTACCTTGCCATCGGCACTAGTACCCTGCCACCAGTGCCGGATTTAGATGAAGAGAGGTCCTAGGCTATTCCATATTTGAGGCTCTTCACAGTCCCCCACCATCACCACTAGAGGAAGATGGTAGGTCACAGTCCCCCACCATCACCACTAAGGAAGATGGTATGTCACAGTCCCCCACCATCACCACTAGAGGTAGATGGTAGGTCACAGTCCCCACCATCACCACTAGAGGAGATGGTGTCACTATCCTCACCATCACTACTAGAGGTAGATGGTAGGTCACATTCTCCACCATCACCACTAGAGGAAGATGATAGGTCACAGTCCCCACATCACTATTAGGAAGATGGTTCACAGTCCCACCATCACCACTAGAGGTAGATGGTAGGTCACATCCCCAATTCATACAATCTAGTGAAGATGGTAGGTCAAGTCCCCACCATCACCACTAGGGTAGATTGTAGGTACAGTCCCATTATCCACCACTAGAGGTAGATGGTGGTCACAGTCCCCACCATCACCACTAGAGGAAGATGGTAGGTCACAGTCCCACCATCACTTATAGACTTATGGTAGGTCATAGTCCTCACCATCACCACTAGAGGAAGATGATAGTTCACAGTCCCCACCATCACCACTAGAGGAAGATGATAGGTCACAGTCCCCCACCATCACCATTAGAGGAAGATGATAGGACACAGTCCCCCGCCATCACCGCAAGAGGAAGATGGTAGGTCACAGTCCCCACCATCACTACTAGAGGTAGATGGTAGGTCACAGTCCCACACCATCACCACTAGAGGTAGATAGTAGGCCACAGTCCCCCACCATCACCACTAGAGGTAGATGGTAGGTCACAGTCGCCAACATCACCACTAGAGGAAAATGGTAGATCAAAATCGCCACCATCACCACTAGAGGAAGATGGTAGGTCACAGTCGCCACCATTACTACTACAGGAAGATGGTAGGTCACAGTCGCCACCATCACTACTAGAGGAAGATGGTAGGTCACAATCGCCACCATCACCACTAGAGGAAGAAGGTAGGTCACAGTCGCCACCATTACTACTAGAGGAAGAAGGTAGGTCACAGTCGCCACCATCACTACTAGAGGAAGATGGTAGGTCACAGTCGCCACCATCACCACTAGAGGAAGAAGGTAGGTCACAGTCGCCACCATTACTACTAGAGGAAGATGGTACGTCACAGTCCCACACCATCACCACTAGAGGTAGATGGTATTTCACAGTCCCCCACCATCACCACTAGAGGTAGATGGTAGGTCACAGTCCCCACCATCACCACTAGAGGAAGATGATAGGTCACAGTCCCCACCATCACCACTAGAGGAAGATGATAGGTCACAGTCCCCCACCATCACCACTAGAGGAAGATGATAGGTCACAGCCCCACCATCACCACTAGAGGAAGATGGTAGGTCACAGTCCCCACCATCACTACTAGAGGTAGATGGTAGGTAACAGTCCCCCACCATCACCACTAGAGGTAGATGGTAGGTCACAGTCCCCCACTATCACCACTAGAGGAAGATGATAGGTCACAGTCCCCAACCATCACTACTAGACGTAGATGGTAGGTTACAGTCTCCACCATCACCACTAGAGGTAGATGGTAGGTCACAGTCCCCCACCATCACTACTAGATGTAGATGGTAGGTCACAGTCCCCCACCATCACCACTAGAGGTAGATGGTAGGTCACAGTCCCCCACCCTCACCACTAGAGGTAGATGGTAGGTCACAGTCACCCACCATCACTACTAGAGGAAGATGGTAGGTCACAGTCGCCAACATCACCACTAGATGAAGATGGTAGGTCACAATCGCCACCATCACCACTAGAGGAAGATGGTAGGTCACAGTCCCCACCATCACTACTAGAGGAAGATGGTAGGTCACAGTCGCCACCATCACTACTAGAGGAAGATGGTAGGTCACAGTCCCCACCATCACTACTAGAGGAAGATGGTAGGTCACAGTCGCCACCATCACTACTAGAGGAAGATTGTAAAGTGTCTTAAACACAATTCTGTGAAGCCGAGGACGGTAACGAGTGTTTTAAAATTCCACAATTCACAATTCCTCCTCTGAAGGACATAAGATGTTAGTGACTCCGGGTAGATTCCAGGTAGTTAGTTAGAAGCTGAACCACTGATGATTTTGCAAGGTATCTGGGTTATTTCAGAAGGCTGTGTTATTGCAGGAGGTTAAGTTATTACAGGAGGTTGTGTTATTGCAGGAGGATGTGTTATTGCAGGAGGTTGTGTTATTGCAGGAGGCTGTGTTATTGCAGGAAAGGAGTTCTTGCAGGAGGGTGAGTTATTACAGGAGGCTGTGTTATTGCAGGAGGCTGTGTTCTTGCAGGAGGTTGTGTTATTGCAGGAGGCTGTGTTATTGCAGGAGGCTGTGTTATTGCAGGAGGCTGTGTTCTTGCAGGAGGCTGAGTTATTACTGGAGGCTGTGTTCTTGCAGGAGGCTGAGTTATTGCAGGAGGTTGTGTTATTGCAGGAGGCTGTGTTATTGCAGGAGGTTGTGTTATTGCGGGAGGCTGAGTTATTGCAGGAGGCTGTGTTATTGCAGAAGGCTGTGGTATTGCAGGAGGCTGTGTTCTTGCAGGAGGCTGAGTTATTACAGGAGGCTGTGTTATTGCAGGAGGCTGAGAAAGAAGGAACACTGCAGCAGGCCTACTGGCCCATGCGAGGCAGGTCCAATTCTCCCACCGAATTAAGCCAATGTCTTGACCTGGTCAGGTCAGTCACATTCACTTAAGGGAGGAGCACGGCATCTGACCTAGTAGCACAAGCTAGTCAGGTCTTACTCACACCCACCCACACCCACTCATGTATTTATCCAACCTATTTTTAAAACTACACAACATCTTAGCTTCTATGACGGTACTCGGGATTTTGTTCCACTCATCCACAACTCTATTACCAAACCAGTGCTTTCCTATATCCTTCCTGAATCTGAATTTTTCCAATTTAAAACCATTGCTGCGAGTCCTGTCTGTGATAGATATTTTTAGCATGCTATTTACATTCCCTTTATTAATTCCTGTTTTCCATTTATAAACCTCAATCATATCCTTCCTAATTCTACGCCTTTCTAGAGAGTGCAGATTCAGGGCCCTCAGTCTATCCTCATAGGGAAGATTTCTGATACATTTGATCAACTTTGTCATCCTCCTTTGTACGTTTTCCAGTGCATTTATATCCATTCTGTAATACGGTGACCAAAACTGTGCAGCATAATCTAAATGAGGCCTAACCAAAGATATATAGAGTTGAAGAACAACCTGAGGACTGCTATTATTTATTATTAGCTCTATTGCGAACACTTCTGCACTGTTCTCTTGGTTTCAGATTACTGCCAGCCAGAACTCCTAAATCCTTTTCACAATCCGTAATATTAATATCTACATTATTTAGTTTATATGTGGCATGGTTATTTTCCTGTCCAACATTTAGAACTTTGCATTTGTCTATATTAAACTGCATCTGCCACTTCTCCGACCACTGCATCAGTCTATTCAAATCCTCCTGGAGTGTTCTAATGTCCTCATTAGAATAAACTGGACGACCTATTTTGGTGTCATCAGCAAATTTGCTTATGTCGCTATTTATTCCCTCATCTTTGTCGTTTATGTAAATTGTGAACAACAGGGGGCCCAACACTGACCCATGTGGAACACCGCTTGTGACGTGCCCACATTCTGATTTCTCCCCATTTATGCAAACTCTCTGCCGCCAGGAAAAATTTCTCCTCCTATTCCGTGTGCCTTAAGTTTCTCATCAGCCTCTGATGTGGAACTCTATCGAAAGCCTTACTGAAGTCCATATACACAATATCATATTCAATACCAGGATCTACCTCCTCAAACACCTTAGTGAAGAAAGTTAGTAAATTCGTAAGACAGGAACGCTCCTTTGTAAAACCGTGCTGAGATTCATTAGTCAATTTATGCCTTTCAAGATGGCTACGAATTGCTTCAGCAATTATTTATTCCATGAATTTACCAACTATGAAGGTAAGGTTTATTGGTCTATAGTTCGAAGCTAAGGACCTGTCACCTGCCTTGTAACGGCTTGAAAAAGCTCCTGGAGAGCGAAACGTTGCCACAATAAAATGTCATATTAGTTGCATTTGTGTCCTTTTACTTAACATTATATTTGCCATTTTCCACTTGTCTGGCACTATGCCAGATTGTAGTGATATATTGAAAAGATTAGCCAAAGGTATGCTAAGTTCCTCTTTACATTCCTTTAAAACCCTTGCAAACAGTTCATCAGGGCCTGGGGATTTGTTAGGTTTAATTTCTCTATTTGTCTGAGGACCATGTCACTAGATACCCTAATAGTGCATAGTCTATTATCGTCCTGGTCTACATAATTTATTATTTCTGGAATTTCTCTAGTATCTTCCTGAGTAAAAACTGAGAGGAAGTAGGCATTGAAAAGTTCACACATTTCCTTATCACTGTCAGTGATCTGACCTGAGTTACTCTTAAGTGGGCCTATCTTGTCCCTAATCTTACTTCTGTATACCTGAAAGAACCCTTTTGGGTTAGTCTTCGAATCCCTTGCGACTTTAGCCTCATAATCCCTTTTTGCTTTTCTTATTCCTGTGTTATTGCAACAGTGAATAACATCACTGTACTTCAATTCTACAGTGAATAACATCACTGTACTTCACTTCTACAGTAAATAACATCACTGTAATTCACTTCTACAGTGAATAACATCACTGTACGTACTTCACTCCTACAGTGAATAACATCACTCTAATTCACTCCAACAGTGAATAACATCATTGTAATTCACTTATATAGTGAATAACATAACTGTAATTCACTCCTTCAGTGAATAACATCACTGTAATTCACTCCTATAGTGAATAACATCACTGTATTTCACACCTTCAGTGAATAACACCACTGTAATTCACTCCTTCAGTGAATAACATCACTATTTCACTTCTACAGTGAATAACATCACTGTATTTCACTCCTACAGTGAATAGTATCACTGTAATTCACTACTACAGTGAATAGCATCACTGTAATTCACTACTACAGTGAATAACATCACTGTATTTCACTCCTAGAGTGAATAACATCACTGTAATTCACTCCTACAGTGAAAACATCACTGTTTCATTCATCTTTCAAAATTCTTCAGACAAAGTCATATTTCTCCAAGTTTTCAAGAGTATTTTTTTCTATTTGTAACTCTATCGTATCTCCCTAGTGTAGGAAATTAACTTTCGATCTAGTGGTACCACAGTGGTGACTGCTATCTAGTGGTACCACAGTGGTGACTGCTATCTAGTGGTACCACAGGGGGTAACCCGCTATCTAGTGGGGCCACAGTGGTGACTGGGGTATCTAGTGGTACCACAGTGGTGACTTATTAGTGGTACCCAGTGGTGAAAATTTCAGTGGACCCAGTGGTAATTATCTAGTGGTACCACAGTGGTGGGCTGCTATAAGAACATAAGAATGGAGGGAGGGGCCTACCCCCATACAAGGAACCTTATCAAAAAACCCCCACTACCTAAGAATTTACTCCCGACTACGACACCAATCAAACCCAGCCCCTCCCACTCATATATTTGGTTTCCCTAAGAACATAAGAACATAAGAAAGGAGGAACATCAGCAGGCCTACTGGCCCATGCGAGGCAGGTCCAAATTTCCCACCGACTTGCCAAGCCCCGACCCATCCAGGTCAGGTTCATTCACT